>BGPR01007156.1:0-22915 GCA_013235015.1 Araneus ventricosus | reverse complement strand
CAGGCAGAACATAAAGGCCAGCGGCAGATCTTCTGAGATTGTTCCGAATTTTAGAAATGGCAAGGACACGCAAGTTGACGAAGAGAAGCAGTCCAGTGAAGCGCAAGTCTGCACTGAAGCAACCCAAAGGAGATATCAGCAAGCTTTTATGCACAGAGAAGAAGCATGTCAGATTTCCGACTCCTGCCCACACAAACAGCCAAAAAAGTTTGTCGCATTACACTTTGAGCGAGCTGTTTGACGTTTACCAGCGCTTTGTGCATCTGGAGATGATGGATAACAAGACAGTGGGGAAAAAGATCAGTTTGAACAAGGCATTCAACCTGCTTTTCGGCTGTTATGATGAATGGTTCCAGAATTTCTTATTTGTCTCTGATAAACGTCGAAGGAAGAAGATATGCTGCTATTATGAAACCTGAAAAATTCGCCAATAAAGTTGTTTTAGTTGAAATCTAGAAGTTGGTAAACACTCTTAAAGGTACTTTTCCGTTAGGCGGGCGCGAGCGAAAAATCGCCAAATAATGTATAATTCCGTCAAATTTCTTACAACCATTCTCTTGGCGACTTGTCTCGCGTTAGGCAATTGACAATTCGCGACATTTGCGCCCTTCTAACGGAAAATAGCTTCGCTCTTGGCGACTTGGCTCGCGTTTGATTCACAATTGGCGACATTTTCGCCCAGCTAACGGAAAATCGCTTCCCTCTTGGCGACTTGGCTTGCACCCGGCTAAAAGAAAGGACCCTCTTAAAATGCTGCCAGATCGATAATGTAAAACCTTGACCGCCGCACTTAACTGGCGCCAAGTTGCCAAAGCTAATGCGATTGAAATCTAGAAGTTGGTACACACTCTTAAAATGCCGCCAAATCTAATGCAAATATTACATGTATAAGCTTTGGCGGCATTTTAAGAGTGTGTACCAACTTCTAGATTTCAATCGCTGTTTTTGTAAAATTATAACATTGGAAATATCTTGGAATTATGCATTATCTTCGCCTAAAGGTTAGACTTAAAATTACGGTATTGTCTCGTACCCAAGATCGAGAACCTTTTCCAACTGTTAAATTGCTCGCCAAACGGGCGCCATCTTGCATGGTAAGTTTTCGCGGTACAGCTTTGATATACTGCATCACTGGCGATAATTTTGTTTTGGCGACTTTTTTCAATAGCTTCAATATAGGACCCCATTGGCGATATTTTGTTTTGGCGATTTAACGATACGATGTTCGGTTAGGCGACGAAATGTCGCCAATACAAGATTATCGCCAGTGATGCCTTATATCAAAGCTGTTCCTATCTTGGAATTATGTATTTTTTTCGCCAAAAGATTAGACTTAAAATAACGGTATTGTCTCGTCGCCAAGCTCGCGAACCGTTCCCTAACTGTTAAAATGCTCGCCAAATGGCCCCCATCTTGCATAGCAAGTTTTAGCCTGAAAAGCATTCGATTAAAGTTAAGTTTAGGGTACGGAGCTCTTTCTCCACTCTTTTGCATCGCCAACTTTTTGACGCCAAGAGGAAGCGATGTGTTTACATTTGTTTTCGTTGCGCAGTGACGTTCAAATTAGCGCCTGGCGCGCGCATCATTAATAGGGAGTTCTGGGCTTCGTCTTGATTGGTCAGCTATGAGCGAATTTAAATTTTGTTGGACGATTTAATAGAATTCGCATAATATTTCGTTTCGAATTTAACGGTTTTAATTTTGATAGTTTACAGAATTTTTAAAAGAAAGTAGATTCCTAACATTCAGTGACGAAGCGAAGCTACTAGTTTCCTTCTTTGCTGAAAGCGAAGCCTCTGACGTTTTTTTAAGTTAAAAAATTTGCCCGATTCGCGTACGCACGAGAACAATAAAATGTTCACTGCTCACCCAAAACAAATGTCCTCATATCGCCAAACCATCTTGCCCTTGGAGACAAAAAGTTGGCGATGCATAGCGAAGAGGAATGGCTTCGTACCCTAATCTTAACTTTTACCAAGCATTAAATTTTCGCCTTTATGGGTTACAACTGAAATTTTCTGGGTTTTCATATTTCATGAGTTATTACTTGAAAAAAATTCAGGCTTGGCGCCTGTACTGTAACTTAAAGTCTAGCATTCCAAAGTATGTCACGTCTTTTTATTACCAGTACGCCAAGATGCGGAGACATTAACCAGGCTAGACTTAAAATTACGGTATTGTCTCGTCGCCAAGCTCGAGAACCGTTCCCTAACTGTTAAAATATTCGCCAAACGGCCGCCATCTTGTATGATAAGTTTTCGCGGTACTTTTCCGTTATCCGGGCGCAAATGTCGCCAAGTGAACCAAACGTGAGCCAAGTCGCCAAGAGCGAAGTGATTTTCCGTCAGCCGGGCGCAAATGTCGCCAATTGTGAACCAAACGAGAGCCAAGTCGCCAAGCGAAGCGATTTTCCGTTAGCCAGGCGAAAATGTCGCCAATTGTGAACAAAACGCGAGCCAAGTCGCCAAGACCGAAGCGATATTCCGTTAGCCGGGCGCGAATGTCGCCAATTGTGAACAGCCAAGAGCGAAGCGATTTTCCGTTAGCCGGACGTAAATATCGCCAATTGTGAACCAAACGCGAGCCAAGTCGCCAAGAGAATGGTTGTAAGAAATTTGGCGGAATTCTACATTATTTGGCTATTTTTCGCTTGAGCCCGGCTAACGGAAAAGTACCGTTTTCGCTTGAAAAGCACCTTTAAAAAAAAGCACTTTTTTCACCTTTAAGGGTTACAACTGAAAGTTTCTGGATTTGCATATTTCATGAGTTATCACTTGAGAACAAAAATGGAACAGCTTTGATACAAGGCATCACTGGCGATAATCTTGTATTGGCGACTTTTTGTCGCCTAACCGAATATTATCAAAACAAAATTATCGCCAGTGATGCCGTGTATCAAAGTTGTACGAAAAAGTTTAAGCTTGGCGCCTGTATTGTAATTTAAATTCTAGCATTCCAAAGTATGTCACGTCTTTTTATTGCCAGTACGCCAAGATGCGGAGACATTAGCAATTAGCCATTGGCAACTCAAGTTGACTGTATAAGGAATTTTCCACAGTGTTTAATCTCCCGCTATTAAATAATTCTGAAAAATTGATGAAAATATGCTTTATTTCACTGCTTGGCGGGATTACAAAATCACGCATTCATCATTTTTTACTTTCTCATCTACGAAGTAGAGAAAGTAGTATAATCGCCAAAAATTTGGGTTGAAATCTAGAATTTGGTACACACTCCTAAAATGGCGGTAAGTCGCCAAAGCTAATACAGGTAATACTTGCATATAGCTTTGGCGACTTGGCTCCAATGATATGCAGCGATCAATGTCTTGCTTTGGCGACTTGGCAGCGTTTTAAGAGTGTGTACCAACTTCTAGATTTCAACCAAAATTTATTTAGAACTCCTTGAGTCATAAAAACCATTTGTAAGATTATGTCTACCTATGAACGGAGATGACTTCAAAACGTAGCAAACTAGAGGGATGAAATTTGGAATATTTCTTAATCACTAGAATTGTAGTTGTGCATCATAGTTTGAACCAAATCCGTCAAACGATTGACTGTGCGTCAGTCTGTCTATAGATGTGTATGTGAAACCAATAGCTCAGACACTCAACAAGCTAGATGAATGAATTTTTGTATGTAATCTTTACACCCAAATTGTAGATATTTGTCGAATTTTGGACACTAGTGGTCTATTGGAAGAAGTCCAAAACTCGAGTCTTTTTCCTGTACAATGAAGCTAAACACACACGTATTATGGCATTCACTGGCAATGCGGTCGCTCTTAGCTTCCTACCTTCTGTCAACTTGAGTTGTCATTGACTCTAAAAAGGCTAAGGGAAAGGAGGGTAAGAGTACGCAGGGATTTTTTCCCTGTTGGCAACAGTGCATGCAGAAGCAAGTGTGATCATATCAACATGTGTGTTTTCAGCCATCTCAAGAGACCGCCATAAATATTTTCATCCTTGCTGTCTTTCATTTATCAGGTAATATATGATTTCGTTATGTTGGCATGTAATTTTTCTGTGAGGAAATCTTAATTTTTTTGTAAATAAAGGACTAATGCTTTCTTTCAAAGTAAATATCATTATGAGGTTTGTTCCCTTCCGAACAACGTGGCCACATTAGAATTTAACTTTAGTGAATTCTACGGCCATGTACGAACGATTTAGAGAAGCAATACACCGGCTGCTAAGAGTACGCACAGACCAGATATGCGTACTCTTATCCGTTCTGTAATTTGGAGCAGCCATTCCAACAAAACTTTTCATTTTATTTTATCATTATTATTATTATTAAAAAATGAGATTGGGTTAATAATCTGAAGAGCTGTTGTCTGGTGAAAAAGTTTCCAGCCCATAGAAATCCAAATAATGAGTGAGCAATATGACTAGGCTGCGATCAAACATATGATGATGATTGGATCCAGTGAGGATTTTGTAAGGAGTGGTGGCATGAGGAATGTTCCAGTTACGAAGGCAGTGGAGCATTTGGTGCGTACTCTTGGCCTCAAGTCCTGCGTACTCTTACCCGCCACGTCGGGTAAGAGTACGCATTTGGCATTTTTTTCCTTGCGTTTCGTAATATATATTTTTTAAAAGCTAAAATTTTCATTTTTTGTACCCTTATTCCTAAGTTAATAAACTATGATTCAGTACATTTTCGAGGCTCTGACTTTTCAATTCTCATTTTTATAACGAAAATTCCACTAGGTGCGTACTCTTACCCTCCTTTCCCTTAATGTAAACAGTCAGTAGAACTGTTGGTTAAAACAAAGTTTATGGTGCACAGTCCTTTCTCTCCGCTTTAGCTCGTCAATCCCTTGCCGCCAAGCGGAAGATGGATTGGCGACGCCAGAACATTTGTTTTGGTTGCGCGGGAATGTTCCTATTCGTGTCTTGTTCGCGCAGGAATGTTCCTATTCGTGTCTTGTTCGCGCAGGAATGTTCATATTTGTGTCTTGTTCGCGTAGGAATCGATATATTTTTATTTAGTGCTTCAGCGTTGCGATTTTATTGGTCCGGTATGTGCTATCTACTATTCCATTGGTCGATTTCTTCGAATTTGAATAAAAATTTCGTTTGGAATTGAAATTCTCGTTTTTGGAATTTTTAAAAAAAAACCTAGATTCCTAACATTCAATGAAAAAGCGAAGCTTCTATTTTCCCGCTTTGCTAAAAGAGAAGTCGCTGATGTTTTTTTTTTTTTTTTCTTAAATTTGCCCGGAACCCACTTGAGATGTCGTAGGCATTGCGTCCACAAGGCAACAATAAAATGATGAATGCATAACCAAAACAAATGTTCTCACATCGCCAAGCCATCTTGCTCTTGGCGAGACAAAGTTGGCGATCCTAAGTGGGGAGGAACGGCTGCGCTCCGTAAACTTTACTTTTACAGAACGGTTATACAGTGAAACCTCTTCGAACGGCCACCCCTGCATAGCGGCCACCCCTCTTAAGGGCCAATTTTCCGTGGCACGGATTTTTCGGCCCATAGAGCTAATGTTAAAATAACCCCTTGCAACGGCTACCCAACCCCTCTGAACGGCCGCCTGTTGGGTTCGCCCATCCTATTTTTCACCAAAATCTACTTACTTCATGTTTCTAACCTTGAGCCGTTTTCCTAAATCTCGAGCAGCGCATTGAAATTCTGCGTCAATATGAGAAGGGCAAATCGGCGAGAAAGTTAGCTGAATTATTTTACTGCGGAAGAACGCAAATCAACAAAATTATTAAAGAAGAAGACTTGATTTTGAAAGAGTACGAAGACTTCAAATTTCGTGGTGTCAAACGGATGAGACACGAAAAGTATGTCGACATAAACGAGGCTGCTTTGGAATGGTTTAAAACTGTTCGGGCGAAGAAAATTCCTGTCAGTGGACCTATGATTCAACACAAGGTAAAAGAACTTACGGATGCTTTGGGAATTGAAAATTTCTCCGCCAGCAATGGGTGGCTGGACATATTTCGCATACGGAATAAAATAACTGTGTGGCGAAGCAGCCGATGTCGACCCCAGTTTATATGAAGATTGGCAGGAGCTTCTTCCACTTCTTTTTGCTGGATATGACGACGAGGACATATTTAACATGGACGAAACGGCACTCTTTTTTTGCGCTTTGCCCAATAAGAGCATGATTCAAAAATCCGAAGAAGCCAGAGGCGGAAAAATTCCGAAGGAGCGGCTTACCATTAGTTTTTGTGTGAGCGCAGCTGGAGAGAAAGAGAAACCCCTGGTCATTTGGAGATGTCAAACGAAATTGAAAGAATAATTGTTTCCGAGAAGAGTAAAAACTTAAAACAATCACAAATTGTATCCTTTTTTCAAAAAATGTAAAAATTCATTAAATAAAGTACTATTTTCTCTTTAGATGTCTCAAACTTCAGTTTAAATAAGAAATATGCGTCAGATTTGTTTTTATTATACATTATAGCAATTATCTAATTGTAACGAAATCCCTTCAGAGCGGCCACCCCCTCTGAGCGGCCTAATTTTCTCGGAATGGAGGGGTGGCCGCTCAGAGAGGTTTCACTGTAGTTTAAAATTTCCTTTTAAAATTCGATCAGACATACGGTGTTTTATTAATTTATTGTCAACTGTTTAACCGTCTGGGATCCTTCCATCCAAAAAACTTTTTAAAATGAACTCAATCTTTACGATGAACTGTTGGGAACGCGTCAACGATTCATTCGCGTTTTAAATGAGTCAGAGATCTGCATAAACGGCCAGAATTGTTTTTTAAAAATAAAAATAAAAAAATGAACGGAGGAAAATTTCACGAAGTTTGATAACGACAATTTAATGCGTTTGCCCAGCGGCTCACAAAACTCTCCTCAA
Organism: Araneus ventricosus; assembly: GCA_013235015.1. Lineage (NCBI taxonomy): Eukaryota > Metazoa > Arthropoda > Arachnida > Araneae > Araneidae > Araneus > Araneus ventricosus. The sequence goes on along the minus strand of BGPR01007156.1, from coordinate 16,076 downwards.
TTGGGCCCAATTTTCAAAACAACCGCACCGCTTTGACAAGCCGGTCCTTGTGTCTGATTCATGAAAACTTGTTGACGTAGACTTGCGTCTCTCCATAGTGGTCTAATGGTGTACCGGGAAAGAAAAAAAGGTACTTTTCCGTTAGCCGGGCGCAAATGTCGCCAATTGTGAACCAAACGCGAGCCAAGTCGCCAAGAGAATGGTTGTAAGAAATTTGGCGGAATTCTACATTATTTGGCGATTTTTCGCTTGCGCCCGACTAACGGAAAAGTACCGGAAAAAATTATGACGCTTTTAGCGCTCAAGTTAAACGCTTATAGCTCCGCTACCAAATAACATAGAGGGTTGGTTTTAGTTTCATTGAACAGAGAAAGGGGGACATTGAAGATTGCAAAAATTATTTTAGAATTTGTAGTTACGATTTAGTCACAGTCGAGCTGCAAAGTAGGTGAAAATCACGAACCATTTTGATGACGTCACAGCGACCGATGCGCGCACACAGACTAAGGCATTTCATTCATCGATCGCGCGAATTATTATTCAAGAATTGTTGAATTACGTCGGATTTCGTGGTAAAGTTAAACGCTTATAGCTCCGCAACAAAATAACATAGAGAGTTGATTTTAGTTTCATTTAACAGAGAAATTTGTACATTGAAGATCACAAAAAGAATTTTAGAATCGCTAATTAACTAAAGCGCGAATGAAATTTGATATGTGATCTTCACACATAATTTGTAGGTTTCTATCAAATTACAGACAAAACCCATCTACGGGAAGTCTGTCTGTCCACGTTCGTGTGAACAATATAAATCAAAAAATTGAATAGCTAGATGGATAACATTTGTTAAACATTTTTATCATGAGGAATGTAGGTCCTTATCAAATTTTGGGACAAATCCGTCAAAGGGTTGACTGTCTGTCGGTCTGTATAATCGCCTAAACATTATAACTCGTAAACCATACGGCTTTGATAAATAAATATTGGCATGAGACCTGCTAACATTAATTGTAGATCCGTGGCCAATTTTTGTTTTAATAGGTCGTAAAAAGAGTGTTGAAATCGCCTATTTGTCTTTTCTCATCACACAAGGACACGAGACTGTTATTGCGTAATTGCGCGATTCACCTGCGCTAATCCTTTCCGCTTCTACCCACGCCTTTCGCCTCCAAGCTTCCGATTCCCAAGCTTTTTCCTCCACTGCGTTAGGGATGCTTGTTCGTTTTGCTGCCTTTTAGTTTATTTTTTCTCCACATGTGTTAGGAGTATACGAGAAAGTTTAGGGGAGGAGACTCCCGCTGGTTTAAGTGTATTTCATAAAAAGTTAATAACACTGTTCTAAAGATAAGCAAAGTATAAAAGTTCTACTGCTTGTTTTTCATTAAAATTCCTTTTCTATCATTATACATTAAACCAGCGGGAGTGGTCTCACCAAATTTTTCTCGTATACTTCCCCATAAAGGTGCCGTTTCGCCTTCCCCCTCGTGGCTAAAAAATTCGAACCTACTGTTATCCAGAATCCAATGACTATCAGAAGGTTTTTCATTATAGTGATGGAAAAATATCTAGGTAAAGAATCAAATTCAAAGAGATGCGTACCGAATAAAATACACGTATCACACACTTCCACTCTTACCGGCTCAAGGACAAACTGACGTAATTCGCTACTCCGTAATGCAATTCCGTTCCGTTCCTTTCGCGTGTACAGAATGATTGCTTCCAGCACGCATGCGCGTGGAGATAACGGATTCTCTTCAAAAGTAAATTATACAGACCGACAGACAGTCAACCCTTTGACGGATTTGGCCCAAAATTTTATATGGACCTACATTCCTGATGATAAAACTGTGTGCAAAATTTTATCCATCTGGCTATTCAAGTTTTTGAGTTATAGTGTTCGCATGACCGCGGACAGACAGACAGACTTTCCGTTGACGGATTTTGTCCAAAATTTGATAGAAACCTACAAATTATGTGTAAAGATCACATACCAAATTTCATCCCTATATCTCTAATAGCTTTCGAGTTATCGTGTTCACAGACATACGGGCAGACATATTCCAAAATTGTGTTTTTCGGACTGAGAGAGGTCTAAAACGTGGAGATTCGTCAAAATCTCGAGTTCGAATTTTTTGACGATTACAATACTTTCTCTACGTATACTTCGTATACGAGAAAGTAAAAATGTCCAGGTGGCCCGAATTTGGTAGCCTTTCCCTATATCTGACCGTTACTGGTATTTCCCATCGTAGAAAGGTCCGACAGAATGCAGAAAAATTGGCAGAAGTGGGTATTATCCATAAATAATTTTCCAGCAGGATCTCTCAATTCGCATCATTATCCAGTCTTTTGTCATCCGCCATTCTATTGTTCTAGACGATTGAGGCGAATGAAGGATGCCGGGGCAATGTGTAACAATCGATGCACAAGTTGCGGTCATAAACAACGGAGCAACAATGGATTATTTAAGGAATGAACGGCCTGTGGGAAAAAAATTTCTCCGTTGAAAGAACTCGACGACGAGATAGGAATTCAGACGCTTTCATGGAAGTATTCTTGCATAAGTAGTTACAATTCAACACTGTTCCATCGAATCAATCTTTAGAAAGTTCGCTAATGTACATATGTTGGATTTTTTTTTTCTTTCTGTCAGACGATTTTTAAAAAATCTAGCATTTTATTTTGATAAAAGCAAGTACAAAACCTGTTACCATGGCTGCAGAAACGATTCAGACGATTTTTTAAAAATGAAAATGTTGATTAGAAGATTTTCTGCAACTATGTAATTGCAAATATCGACTCTTACGATAATATATTAGTTACACTTAACTTTTTATTCCGTTAACTTCACATTTTTTTCTTTGGTAAAATAGTTTAAATTTACTTTCGGAAAATAATTGAGAAGCAAAATTTATCACAAAAGAGAACCATATTTGTTTTCTCTTTCATGGATAATTATTCTTAACATTCATAAATGTAATAAGAGATATAACGAGAGCAATTTGCTATAAAACTAAATGCGTTTTTTTTACTTTCTCGTATACGAAGTATACAAAGAGAAAGTATTGTAATCGTCAAAAAATTCGAACTCGAGATTTTGACGAATCTCCACGTTTTAGACCTCCCTGAGTCCGAAAAACACAATTTTAGAATATGTCTGTGTGTCTGTGAACACGATAACTCGAAAACTATGAGAGCTACGGGGATGAAATTTGGTATGTAATCTTGACACATAATTTGTAGGTTTATCAAATTTTGGACAAAATCCGTCCACGGGAAGTCTGCCTGTCTGTCTGTCCGCGGCGATGCGAACACTAGAACTCAAAAACTTGAATAGCTAGATGGATAAAATTTATTCGATTATTTTATCGTCATGAATGTAGGTCCGTATAAAATTTTGGGCCATATCCGTCAAAGGGTGACTGTCTGTCGGTCTTTATAATCGCATACTTATAAAATTTATGTCTCCTAAACCCTTTGGCTTAGATAAATAAAAATTGGTATGACGTTTGCTAATATTAATTATAGATCTGTGCTCAAATTTCGTTTCAATCCGTTGAAAAAAAGTTGTTCAAATTGCATATTTGGTTCAAAATGCATATTGCGACTGTGTGTCGGCGAGCGTTTCGCTTATTTTACTCAAGTTAGTATGGTTGGATTTTGACCTTGGCGGTCTACGAAGGAAATTGTAGCTTCGGACGCTCTTCAGAATTTATGGCAACCCCCTGAACCCGAAACTTTGTTCTGACATTCGCCAGATGGAAGGTATGGTGAAATCTTGCGTGATATCTATAGAAAGATTTCGTTCTCAAAAATTTTAAATAAAGTTGTGGTACCTCAGCGCGCGTAAAAATTGAGAACTTACGCAATTTTTTAAATTGTTATCTTTTTCCTTTTATTTAAATCTGATGATATGTTTTAATGTTTCTTATTTTAAATGAAAAACTTCATTCTACACTTAACACATTTCGTTTAGAGAAAAACATTTTATTCTTATTTATCGTATAAAATTTGCAAAAGATATTTCTCAGGAGTTGAAATAAAGTTCTATCACAAAAAAATATTGCTCATCTTTATTATTTTTAAACAAACTTTCTTACATTTGAAATCAAATGGTGAATTTTCTGCATTTTAAAAGCATTAAAGAAGCTGAATATCCGGCAAAGAAAAATAGAAATGAAGAAATAAACTGAACAAATACGACGAAATCTTTTGGAGTGTTCTTTATAAGATTATTATAAAAATTTATTTTTAAAATACAAGACCGAAGAAAGCTGTTTTGGGTGCGATTTGTTGTTATTGTTAGAGGATATTTATGGTGCAAGAATTAGTTTTCGTTATGGTTTATTAGTTTTCGTTTTCTACGCCAAAACCAAGACTGTAAGTAGTTTAGGTGAAGAAAACAAGAATAAAATAAATAAATATAAAATTTAAGGTACAAGCTTTTATTCAAAATACACTTTAAATGAGAAAATACGTTTACACATTATAATTTCGTCAAAATGAACTCAAAAGCAAAAAATAATTTTTCTGATTGCAATAAAATGCATGGTTCGAATTAAAAGCGTTTACCAAATTTTATCCATATACCTATTCAAGTTTTTGAGCTATAGTGTTCACATGACCGCGGACAGACAGACAAACTTCCCGTAGACGGATTTTGTCCAAAATTTGATAGAATCCTACAAATTATGTGTAAAGATCACATACCAAATTTCATCCCCGTAGTTCTAATAGCTTTCGAGTTATCTGTTCACAGACACACGGGCAGACATAATTCCAAAATTGTGTTTTTCGGACTGAGGGAGGTCTAAAACGTGGAGATTCGTCAAAATCTCGAGTTCAAATTTTTTGACGACTACAATACTTTTTACTTTCTCGTATACGAAGTATACAAAGAGAAATTATTGTAATCGTCAAAAAATTCGAACTCGAGATTTTGACGAATCTCCACGTTTTAGACCTTCCTGAGTCCGAAAAACACAATTTTGGAATTATGTCTGTCTGTCTGTGTGTCTGTCTGTCTGTCTGTCTGTCTGTCTGTCTGTCTGTGAACACGATAACTCGAAAACTGTTAGAGCTACGGGGATGAAATTTTGTATGTGGTCTTTAAACATAATTTGTAGGTTTCTATCAAATTTTGGACAAAATCTGTCAACGGGAAGTCTGTCAATCTGTACGTCCGCGGTCATGCGAACGCTATAACTCAAAAACTTGAATAGCTAGAGGGATAAAATTTGGTACACAGTTTTATCGTCATGAATGTAGGTCCGTATAAAATTTTGGGCCAAATCCGTCGAAGGGTTGACTGTCTGTCGGTCTGTATAATCGCATACTTGTTCAGTTTTGAAACTAACTCCCTGCGCATGCCTACTGGTGCGTATTGGAGAGAGAACGGACGCTCCGAAACTTGGCAGTTTGCCAAAAACCAATTCTGGAACGATTTTGTAATGGAGCAAACATTTAGGGAGTCTCGCTAGGTCCTGTTGCGCAGAAGTATGCGCAGGGGATTTGAATATGTTTTGATCCTTCAAACCACGCGTGGTTCCAACTTTGGTTTACTTGCGACGGAAGTTTATTTGACGTCTTTTATTATTCTAGTTTTCTCTACATGTGTTAGGAGTATACGAGAAAGTTTAAGGGAGACCACTCCCGCTGGTTTTTTGTATACTTCGTATACGAGAAAGTAAAAACCGGTTTAACCAACTTAAACCAAACAAAAAACGGTTTTCGGTTTAAATCGGAAGGTTTTTCCCATCCTTACTTAGAAGGGGTTAAGATGACCTAACTATCTCTTAGGAAAGTCAACAAATATTATGAAAGGGGAAAACCCAACTTTTTGAAGTAATCACAAGGACGCTGTCACTTGCAGTAAAACTTTGCTTGGATTTAATACTTGCTTGAGATTTTAAATAGGCGATCTTTCATATCTTTATCGTCTCTTTATATCGGCCTAGTCTTTGCGGGTTTCAGCCACAAATGATTCATTTACTAAGTTATAAGAATCGCTGCATTCAGTGGAGTTTTATGGTTCTAAAACCTACCGAAGCGGTCGAATATTTTTAAGTACACCAATAAACAAAATAATATTATCCACACAAGCTTCTCAAATGCAAGTGTTTAATAATATTGCATATTTGGATTTATAAGTTGCATATTATGTTGCATAAAAGTCACGTGATCGGTGTGGGGGAGAAGAACATTACGTAAGCTGTAGCGCAGCATGGAATCAATTGCAGGCGGCAATCTGGTGAAATGAAGCGCGGTTTACTTGCTTCTGTTAAACACGCATTTCTTACATCGCGTCCCCGATCTGCTGGAAAAACAGAAGTAAGGAAGGAACGCGCGATTCACTACGGGACCTGTTCTGCCGCGTTCATTTCGTGCTGCGTGACAAATCGAACGGAATCGTGCTTCTGTGAAAATTTTCGAGGGAAAAGAAATCGGAATACACACCTATATTGTGTCTGGGTAAATAAACTGCTTATTGAAGCTCTGCTTCATTTGCTTCGTTGAATGCACTCCTCTGGTTGAAATAAAGCAAACGATAATTTCCGTTTAAGATTGAAACTATATATATAAAACGCTAAGGTACGTGGCGTAAACAAAGAGGTTAACTTATCTTTTGCAGATGGCAACGACCGGTTTGTTTACAAAACAAAACCGGTAACCACCTCCATGTTAAGCTTAACTTCATAGTCATATCCTGTTACTCTATACCGTCGTAACTTCTACAAAAAAGTTTCCAAAATCTATATATATAAAACGCTAAGGTATGTGGCACAGAAAACAGGTAAATTCGTCTTTTACCGATCGCAACGATCGGTTTGTTTACAAAACAAAACCGGTAGCCTTCTCCATGTTAGGCTTAACTTCATAGTCATAGCCTGTTACTCTATACCGTCGTAACTTCTACAAAAAAGTTTCCAAAATCTATATATATAAAACGCTAAGGTATGTGGCACAGAAAACAGGTAAATTCGTCTTTTACCGATCGCAACGATCGGTTTGTTTACAAAACAAAACCGGTAGCCTACTGTGTTTTAGGCTTAACTTCACGGTCATAGTCTGCTACTGTGGTCGTTCGGGTGTAAAAGAACTTTTTCTCGAAAAAAAATGTGTTTAAGATGAAGAATTCAGAATATTTCTCAAAATAGAATGAAACTTTGATTGAAATTATTCCAAAGAGATCAGTTAGAAATGGAACAGATGGGCTTAGGTGAGTCAGAGAACGTTTAGATCAACGTAAACATAGTTTAAGTCAGCGAAGATAAAATCGTGCCAATTCGCAAACTGAGATGAACATCGTGGAGCTTACTATTGTGAACATTCTATTTTCGGAACTTTTCTGTTATATGCACACCACTTGGCGTTTTTTTTTGTCTTGGCGAATTTTCTTGGAGCGCTGAATCGCCACTTTGGCTCTAGAATCATTAGGTAACTCAAGGTGTGCGTAGAAACGAGCGCTGATGCTCTACGCCGGATCAGCTAATTTACATGAGATAAAGAACGTTGTTTACAGTTCCCAAGTATGGGTTCATCCTATTTAGAAATTGGAATGCATAGAAAACCTCGTGGTTGGCTGCCAGATGGACACATTTCTGGTCAGTTTCTCCTAGAATCAGTCTGAGGTATCGATGTCCAATCACAGTTTTGGTTCGAAAAAAGTTTAAGACAATCCCAGAATTCCCTCGCACACTTTCACAGTGCGTCACGAAACACATTTGGTCATTTGACCACAAGTGTCCATCTTCACATCTGTGCCGCGTCTGGGAAAGCAGTTAAAATACTTTCCCCATCTACTAGGGTCCGCTGAATGAATTTGTTACACATCAAGGCCGCAAACAGTTACGCTGTTTTCCTTCAAAACCAGCGGGAGTGGCCTCCCCTAAACTTTCTCGTATTCTTCTGAAAAATTTGTCATTTCCCCTCCCCCTGCGTGGATAAAAAATTCGAACCGACTGTAACCCAGAATGCAAAGACTATCAGAAGGCTTTTCATTGTAGATTATAGTGATTGTGAAATATTTAGGTGAAGAATCATATTCAAAGAGATGCGTATGTATTAAAACTTAGCAATATTTATTTTCTATCACACTCTAGAAAGCTCTCTAGAAGCGAGGGCGTGCGCGAGCGAAAATAAAATAGGAGAAAATGACCTCGATCGCTATCGCTGAATTGCTTGCGCATGCGCAGAGATTGCTCCCAGTACGCAAGTAAAAAAAATTAAATATGCAATTTTAACATCTTTTTTTAACCGATTGAAACGAAATTTGGGCACAAATCTATAATTAATGTTAGCAACCGTCATACCAATTTTTATTTATCAAAGCCGTAGGATTTACGAGTTATAATGTTTAGGCGATTATACAGACCGACAGACAGTCAATCCTTCGATGGATTTGGCCCAAAATTTGATATGGATCTACATTTCTGATGATAAAATTGTGTACAAAATTTTATCCATCTAGCTATTCAAGTTTTTGAGTTATAGAGTCCACATGAACGCGGACAGACAGACAGACTTCCCTTTGACGGATTTTGTCCAAAATTTGTTAGAAACCTACAAATTATGTGTCAAGATCACATACCAAATTTCGTCCCCGTAGCTCTAATAGTTTTTGAGTTATCGTGTTCACAGACAGACATAATTCCAAAATTGTGTTTTTCGGGCTCAGGGAGGTCTAAAACGTGGAGATTCATCAAAATCTAGAGTTCAAATTTTCTAAAGATGACAGTACTTTCTCTTTGTATACTTCGTATACGAGAAAGTAACCAGCGGGAGTGTTCTCCCCTAAACTTTCTCGTATACTTCCCTCAAAAGGTGCCGTTTCTCCTTCCCCTGCGTGGCTAAAAAAATTCGAACCTACTGTTATTCAGAATCCAATGACTATCAGAAGGTTTTTCATTATAGTGATTGAAAAATATCGAAGTAAAGAATTCAAAGAGATGCGCACCGATTAAAACATATTTATGGCACACTGCTAGGTTTTACTCTTGCCGTCTCAAGGACAAACTGACGTAATTCGCTCCTTTCGGGAGCACAGACGATTGCTGTAGTACACATGCGCGTGGAGATAGCGGATTGGTTTCAATGGTAAATTATACAGGCCGACAGACAGTCAACCCTTTGACGGATTTGCTCAAAATTTTATACGGACCTACATTCATGACGATAAAACTGTGTACCAAATTTTATCCATCTAGCTATTCAAGTTTTTGAGTTATAAAGTTCACATGAAAGCGGACAGACAGACAGGCTTCCCGTTGACGGATTTTGTCCAAAATTTAACAGAAACCTACAAATGATGTTTAAGGATCATATACCAAATTTCGTCCCCGTAGCTCTAATAGTTTTCGAGTTATCGTGTTCACAGACAGACATAATTCCCAAATTGTGTTTTTCGGACTCAGGGAGGTCTAAAACGTGGAGATTCGTCAACATCTCGAGTTCAAATTTTTTGACGATTACAATACTTTCTCTTTGTATACTTCGTATACGAGAAAGTAAAAACTGGAAAAAAATTGGGGGAAATGTTCAAGCATTTTCCATTGCGTGTTCCTCGCTTCATTTATGTTGATTTGCGACCTTGAAAACAGCCGTTTTTTCCAGAGTAAATGTCTAATAAATTCTCAAACTGAAAACCATTCCTTTTATTTTTACAACTTCCGCAAAGTTGCTGAGATTTCAAAAAAAATTAATGTTGTCGAATAAGGAACAACAATACGGAAACGAACGTAGGACTGGTATTTTTCATAAATTTTAACGGATTTAATGGGGAAAAATGCAGAACCAGGCCTAACCAGGAACTAAAACAGAAGCTGAACAAAATGCGTGTATAAACTATGAATAAAATAAATTTATTTAATAAGAAAATTAAAATAATAAGTAAATTTAGCAAAAATAATTATTAAAAATACACCTTTATTTGTATACTAGGAAGTAAGTTTTTTATTTTAATTATTTTCCACTTTTTATCTTTGATTTACATTTTATTCTCTATACTTATAAAAGACAATGTTTGTGTGTGTGTGTCTGCGATGTCTAGACGAATCTATCGCAGTTACAGCCATGAAATTTGGCACACAGGTAGTCGTAACGGTGACTGAATGCACCTCGAAGCCGAAATTTTAAAATTTAATCTAGAAAATTTTTTATTTAAAGTTTTGTGTTGTTTTGGGTGATTTTTCGCACTAATTTCTCAATAGCATGACTTCGGATAACTGTACGACAAAAATATGTACATCATCGGAAAGAACACGCATTTTCCGTTCTAATGAAGTTAATTTTGAGCTTCTAACGTAATTTACTGAATTTTGAGAAATTTTTAAAAAATAGTCAGTTTTGGCATCTAAATGTTAGTTTTGTTTTTAAATTTGTTGCATCCGACTTTCTAATAACACTATTATTTTCAATTTTTTTCAGCTTATAACAGGAACGGTTCTGTAGGATTTAAAACAAGAACGGGTAAAATATCTTTTCCCGTTTTTTTTTTTAAATTAATTTTTTTCTGGGCCGTTGAGAGCTATTTTTCTCTATCGAGTTCCTCGAGCGGCACTTCGGAACGTTGCTGGCAATTTTGATTGGCGGACGCGCAGGATACGTCATGACCTTCAACTGAATAACTTTGATTATTATTTTCGGCACTATCTTAACGTATTTATTCATCTCGCATACTTTGCTTGCACGTTGCAATTTTTTAATGTTGTTTATCGCGAAAAAAAAAAAAAAAAAAGGGGAAAAAAAAAAAATTTGTATTTTTTGTTTTGATTTTGTTTTCAAAACTTTTTCTTGTCATTGTGGACGGTTTTTTTTATTTTTTTTATTTTCATTTTGTTGAAGTCCTGATTCCACGGGCAACGCCGTGCGCGTGCTGCTAGTTATAAATATTGTGGAATCTTTTAATCAATATTTTCTTTAATTATGTAAGAGGGGGTAGCACTCGTACGAAATCAAAATTTAAGTTAATCAATTAACTGATAATTAAGTTCTGTAAATATTAAAATAGAGAATGGTCATCAAGAATACACAGGTTTACAAAATTTGAAAACTTCACCTAGTAGCAAGTGAGAGAAAATTCAATTCCAAAATTGCATCTTTACAAACATAAAACAAGTCGAGTTAAATAGGAGCGTAATAAAAGAAAAACCGTTCAAAAAGAATGTTCTGAAAACGATTTTTTTTTAAATCCAAGTTGATAAGTATTCGGAAATTAAAGCTTTATATAGTTAGCTGATGTTAAATTATGGGATCGTTGCCACCTTCTGGCAGAATATCTGCTTCGGGGTTCAAGACCCAATGCCACTGAATACGCTGGCATGATGTATTGTTACGAATAGTCGCTTCCCAGTAATGTTAGTCTTATGGTTGGGAAGACAGTTCTACAGGGGCATGTATGAGAATGCCAGGGGAATGGAGTTATCGACCCCGATGTTGGCGACTATTTTGCAGACGAAATGTGGGATCTCAAAAGTACTAGAATTTTCTTGATATCTCTATTAGGGCCGAGATCCGGATTTATCCAGATGATTCCATATGACGTTACGGCCTGTCGGGGAGACTATAAATAGATCGTGCTCGGATCACAGAGCAGTGAGTAGTGTGTGTTGATCGACTGGGATCGCCTTTGAAGCGCGAACGTCTTTGGAGTTGTATCCGCTGTGCGAGCTAGTAAGCTGCTAGACGCAGAGTGGTATTGAAAGTGCTGTTGCTGTTATTATCAGTGATTTACTGTCTGTTTTATTGCTAATTTGTGCAAGTGCTGTTATTTCTGTTACCTGTGCTTCACGTTTTCTGGAATATTCGAGAATAAAGTGTCGTTCTCAATTATCTTGCTTGTTGGACTGTTCTCACCGTACACATACGGGACGGTTTTCGTAACAGTATCCTGCTTGTTGGACTATTTTCATCACGATTTTCGTAGCAGTATCCTGGTTGTTGGACTGTTCTCACCGTACACACACAGGACGGGTTTCGTAACAGTATCCTGCTTGTTGGGCTGTTTTCACCACGATTTCGTAGCAGTGACCCGCAGTTTGTTGACTGTTTCGCCGTCACACACACGGACGATTTTCGTAACAGTATCGCTTTGTTATAGTGTTTTCACCGTGGTACGCACTACGAGGAAGATTTTTTTAACAGCATCCTGCGTGTTGGGCTGTTTTCACCCGATTACACTTGTTTGACGAGTCGTGACAGTATCCTGCTTGTTGGGCTGTTCTCACCATACACACACAGGACGGTTTTCGTTAAAGCAACGTCTTTGTCTCGACTGTTTTCACCCCAGTTACCAGAAACAGGATTTTCTAAACATGGTATTCCCGTTTGTTGGACTGTTTTACCGTACATTGTGACAGGAGGATTTTCGTAACGTATCCTGCTTGTTATACTATTTTCACCTACACAATACAGGACGATTTCGAACAATATCTGCTTGTTGGACTGCTCTCCCACGGCAACATACAGGAACGATTTTCGCGAGAGATATCTTTCCTGTTGACGTTCTCACCTTACGCACACGACGATTTTCGTCAATAGATCCTCGTGACTGTTCTCACCTACGCACACACAGGACGATTTACGTTGGACGGTGTCCCTGCATTGTGACTGTTTCATCTAGCACATAGGACGATTTCCGAACAGTATCCTGCTTGTTGACTGTTTCACCGTCGCACACGGGACAATTTTCGTACAGGTTCCTGCTTGATTTGACTGTTTTCACCTTAACACAGGATGACTTTCGTAACATTTAGTCCTGCTTGACATGGACTCTTTTCCTACAACCACTTTACAGGACGGTTTCTATGCATCCTGCTTGTTGGACTGTTTTCACCGTACAGAGACAAGGAGGATTTTCGTAACAGTATCCTGCTTGTTAGACTGTTTTCACCGTACACAGACAGGAGGATTTTCGTAACAGTATCCTGCCTGTTAGACTGTTTTCACCGTATACACACGGGATGATTTCCGCAACAGTATGCTAAATCAGTAACATACTCCCATTTGTGAGGCGTAGAAGTTTGGAGAGGAGGGTGTTTCTGGCTCAAGTGTCCTCGGCCTTGGCCGCAATTCAAAATTGCGGTCCTGTCGCAAAAAATAGGCCTAGCGTAGCTTCACAGTGGGACATTATTCAACATAAACTGCATATAGGGGAAAGCTAGTTTTAATTTTTCTAATATTTCTCGAGTATGTTTATTGTTATCTTCATAAAAGACTTGGCTTCTAAGAATGAGATATGTACCCATGCTAACTGGCATTTCACTTAAGCATACAGTAAATACAGTGGAGAATCCAGGGGGGTGCTCTGGTGCTGCAGCCTCCCCCAGAGCTAAACCAAAATTCCTGATTTTTTCAAATCACTACAGCATTTTGTTCTTAATCTCCTTTTTAAAAAAACGTGGCAACATAGCTTTCTGGCTTGACAGGCTCAAAAATTTTCCCGCTATTGAAGCCATTCCACTCGTATTTGTAGCGTTAACACGGTCGAACAAATTTTTGGTAGCTATTTCAGTGTGTTTTTGTTAAATTATCGAAAGTATTGTAGTGCCCTTCGTGGTTTTTATTGTCAGATGAGCAAATTTAAAGTGATTTGACTTACGTAAACCTTTGACATACAAAGGTCACGGCGATACATAATTTTTATGACCTAAGCCCTCCTCCAGACCAAAATCCTAGATTCGCCACTGTGTAAATATATTTCATGAAATCGCCTAAGGAGACTTGACTTCACATGTTTATTCTTTAAATAATTATTTAAAAACAATTTTTAGATAATTGTTCTCATATGAAACTTAACTACCAAAAGCACTAGTAAGTACCACAACAATCAAGATAAAGGGTTGACAACAAAACCGTCCAGCTTGATTGTTTGGGTTGCCATAAGGATGAAAAATTTAACCGCGACAAAATGTTGAGCTCAATAACATACTATATGTCAGTCGGCTGCTTACATCGAAGTTGCAATAAAAAACAAAAGGTAATTATATCAATTGTTTTGTGAGGCTTTTTAATGTAGGCCTACGTTCCTCCCATTGGGGTCTCGGGAAGGAATTTGATTCACAGCCCAAAATGCCACAAAAAGCGTTGTATGGGAGATCCCCTATATCTTGGTAACGACATATGTTAAAAACATAACTAATGTCTTATTTTAGAGATAAAGGGTAACAACAGAAGTTACAAAAAAAATTGAAAATCTGAATTGTAGTTCAGCGACTACCGAATCGCAAAGATGGGCAAAAATACGCATGGATTGGTGACGCGATCCTCTATATCTCGGTAACTACACATGTTATAAACATAACTAATGTCTTATTTTAGAGATAAAGGGTAACAACAGAAGTTACGAACAAAATTTGAAAATCGGAAAACAGTCACGCTAGTAAAGTAGTCCTACGTCTTTAACATCAGCGGCTGTTTGAAAAAGACAGTCTCCCGTCATTTTTTTGTAGGATTAAGTTTCATAAACTTACTTTTTAAAAAAAATCCCTCCGAATGCACTTATGGCCAAATAGGAATCACACTCACAAATTACAGTCGCATAATTTGATAAAATCATTTAGCGTCAAGCCTCCCTAGTTGCCCTCTAACTGTTCTTTTAGAAGTCTGCTTTAAGCAGTTGATTTAATATGGCATACGACAACTTACAGTTTAAGGAAGCTGAGCATTAACCGCGAGAATTAGATAATTGAGCCTTCCTCTAAGAGGTGCTGGAGTACTTAAGAAATATTATAGTTAATTCAATCGCGTTGTTGGCAGTTAACCAGATTGGTAAACGGACATCTTGTAACTAAAATGGAAAATATTCTTTCGCGTTCTTCGCTAATTCAGAGAGGAAAAATAGTTTCCATTTTTGTTCTCAATCTGTTCTTTTGTTTTCGACATCTCAATTTTGTTTCCAATCTCTCCTTTTGTTTTTGATATTTCATTTTTGTTTTCAATATGTTCTTTTGTTTCTGATATTTCAATTTTGTTTTCAATCTGTTCTTTTGTTTTTAATATTTCAGTTTTGTTTTCAATCTATTCTTTTGTTTTTGATATTTCAATCTGTTCTTTTGTTTTCGACATCTCAATTTTGTTTTCAATCTGTTCTTCTGTTTTTGATATTTCAAGTTTGTTTTCAATCTGTTCTTTTTTCTGATCGTTATTTCAGGCTGTTTATCATGGAAGAAGTTCTGAAAGCATTCACGTGACCGAATTATTAACAGTTTTCTCTCTTTTTCTGTAACTCTTTCAAAGAGATAATTTTGTTAACCCATATTTCCTCATCGTCCTAAAAATAGGAAAGCGCATATAAGATAACTTTATATAAATTCTTTTGAATATATTAATTCAAATTATTGACGATTTATTATTCCAGGGTCAGTTGACTATATATTTGTCTTTATCGCAAGTTTAAATTAATGTTGGATATTTATTATTAAATTTTTTAAATGACGATTTTTGCAGAATTTTTCTTTTACATTTTTAACACGCACGTTTTTTTAAATTTTGAGCTCCAAGAAAAACATACATATAAATTTATTGAGGTAATAATCTATACTTTTATAACAGTAAAATAAAAATCCCTTTTCGGCAAGCTTGAAGGCAAAGGTAGATTCCTTTACGTTAATGTTTACAGAAATAATGAAATAGTATATATTGATCAATACAGACATAGCCAATGAGTTTATTTTTTCTACACATTGCAATATTTACGCTGTGAGTCTGTTTTTTGCTATATTAGGGTTTTATCATTCCATTTTTCATTCCAAAAGGTTATGCTAGATTTATCGGTCAGTACACTGGTCAATTTTTTTTATATCTCAACACATAATCATTCAACAGGTAGGAGTCATAAGGAAATAAATATCTCAGCAGTGCAAATATCTCCTAGATAACATTAAGTCAGCATATCTGAAACAGTAACAAGAAATTGACTCTTGGCACGAATGAAGAAAGACTCTAGATTTAAAAATTAATTTATTTAATCTAGGTTACAATATAATTGTGCGAACATTACTTTGTGATATGGTAAAATCACATGACATGGAAACACTTAAATACTACTAAAATGGGCTAATTTAGAGACCCCCCTGGTT
>BGPR01007155.1:0-73539 GCA_013235015.1 Araneus ventricosus | reverse complement strand
TCCACTATTTGAGTCCGGTAAGATGTAGTTACTGAAAAATTCGATTTTACCATGGAATTTTTACTCTAATAGTTCTATGCTAGTATTAAAATTGTATACTGTGACAGTATTTCTTCCTTATTTTATAGTATTAAAAGTATTCATTGATAATAATGTTCTCTTCAAACATTCCACTATTAGAATTAGATAAGATACAGTTACAAAAGAATTCAATTTCGTTTCGGAATCTTTATTGTTCTTTTTTAATTGTAATTATTCTTAATTAGTATTCTTTATTTTTATTCTATTTTCTTATCCTATTATTTTTCTGTTATTTTGAGTTTGGTAAGATATAGTTACTGAAAAATTCGATTTCATTATGGAATCCTTATTCTAATAGTTCTATACTAGTATTAAAATAGTATATTGTGACAGTATTTCTTCCTTATTTATGGTATTTTCTAGTCGTTAAAAGTACTCATTGATAATAATGTTCTCTTTAAACATTCTACTATTTGAGTCCGGTAAGATGCAATTATTGAAAAATTCGATTTCACCATAGAATTTTTACTCCAATAGTTCTATGCTAGTATTAAAATAGTATACTGTTACAGTATTTCTTCTTTATTTTATAGTATTTTTTAGTGGTTGAAAGTATTCATTGATAATAATGTTCTCTTTAAACATTCCACTATTAGAATTAGATAAGATACAGTTAAAAAATAATTCGATTTCGTCTCGGAATCTTTATTGTTCTTTCTTAATTGTAATTATTCTTAATTAGTATTCTTTATTTTTATTCTATTTTCTTATCCTATTATTTTTCTATTATTTTATTTTATATTATTTTTTTTTATTTTATTCTATATTTATTTTATTTAATTGTTCTTTATTTATTGTAATCTTTATTGTAAGTTTTATTATTTAAATATTTTAATTTTTAAGATTTACAATTGGAAGCACCTTTGGAAAATTTAGAGCACAAAATTGCCCTTTCATTATAGCTTTAAGCATTTATTTGTTATTTATTCTCTAAATGCCAAATAAGATCTGTAGCATTTGTTTGACATTTGACATTTATTCACGTGATTTATTGAATACTCTAATATGTACTCGAGCGGGAAACTAAAGATGATATCTGGTTTCTTGCTGAAAAAGAATATAAATAAAATTTATAAAGTATCCATTGTGCGTTCAGTTTTGAAAATAATTTTGTAAATGAAAATAATACATACTTACTTGATTTATATTAGTCATTATTAATAAGTTTGTTTCTGTTTATATACAAACTGTAAATTTTTCCAGATTTGCATTTTATTTTGGGTTCTGTAATTTGAAATTATTCTTAAATTCATTTCAAAGTTTAATTAAAAAAATTTTTCATTTAAATCCATTTGAAAAATGATATACTTATTATTCTATTATACTTTATTTTATAAACTGGTCAATACATTTCAGCTTTTATTCATTTCTTAAGAAAATGTCTATAAATATTTCAGGAAATTTCAGATTGAAAAATTAAAAGGGGGGGGGGCAATCAACGAAAATCAACAAAAAAACAAAAAAAAAACCTGAATGTTCGTCATGTTGAAGTGATATTTTTGAAATCCAACTATAGGTTTTAAGTAAACAAATTTTAATATACATAAAAGTCTTTGTGGCTATGTTTGTGGGTATGTAACTAGCGACCTCCAGCTGTTGTTGCGCTGAAGTTTAGAGAATGTGGTGCCAGCTCAGGTATCGTCTTCGTCATTTGATCATGGTTCAAAAGTGGGAGGTTCATCTCAAAATAGCCCTTTTGTTACTTCAAAAAAACGGGGCTTTAATATATAACTAAACTCAACTATCCGTGGTCATTAATCCCAAATGTTTTTTAAAAATTTCAATTTCGGTTTTAATTTTTTTAAATAAAAAAGAGGTGTTTTAATACACACATACAAAAAAAATGACGAGGATTTTTTTTTTTTTTGTAAAAGAGTAAACCACCAATTTGCAAGTAGAGAAATCTATTCTTTATTAAGTCATAATTGTACGCAAATAAAAATTGCTTAAAAGCACTTTCGTGTTGTGTCCTTTTTGGGACATTTTGCGGATTATCCGCGCTTGCCGCCACATCCAATTCCGCGGATAATCGGGGGTTTACTGTCTACTTCGATGGAAGTATTTAGGATCTTTTAAGGGACGTTTTTTATAGACCAAAATGGCAGCTGCTGAATATGCAACAGCTGCGTTGTTTACGTCCATCGCATTCCTGTTCAACAAGTAATACTTCAATATTTGACATCAAATAAAGATATCGCGATTCCTTCGCCAGTTATGGCATTCCTTTCAGAAAATCCAAACACGCAACACAGGTTTCGGTTTTAATTTTTTATACCAACATCGTCCGGCCTCTTGTTGTTTCATGCAGTCTAACAAGTTTTAAAAATATTACCGGAACTAACCAGTTTTGCTAATATCTTTCAGTTGATTAAAACCCTAACCCTCAATAAATGAATTGAAGTCGTGCTTAGTAATTTCAAAAACAACGGCTCATATATTGATTAGAATTCAAATAGGTTCATTAATGCAGTTGAAAAGGCCACAAATCGAAATGGAAAGAAACTGAATGGAAGTAAGTATTAGGGTTCCTCGTTTTTTAACTTTTTTTTCGGAGCGAAATGTAATACCCGGCAAAAGTGTCCAATCCACACGGACATTACAGACATAAATTTTTTTTCAGAACAAATAATATCTTCTGTGAGAAGTATTGCCTCAAAATTTCGAATAAAAACACCAAAATTGTCACTAATTTATTTAGGTTAAAACGATCATATTTTTGCGTTAGGAGATGTCACCTGTGATGAAATATGATCTTCAAACCTCAAAATGCCAGTTAAATACCCTTGGGGAGGGCAGAGGTGCCTCCTCCGGGGCTAGAAATGGGGCGCAAATTCAGTACAATAAGCAGATTTGTAGGATTTCGATCTATGTCTTTTCATTCGCTTGGTGGCTCTCAGTATAAGTATTAGCGGATTATATTGCATTGCAACGTGATCCCCCTATCCGCCCACCTCTATACTACTGCAGCACACTCCCAGACGGACAGGTGTCAACTTGCCCACCGGTTGTAGATGTGCTCGTGCGTCTTTTGTTTTCTAATTTCAGTAGAACACCTGATCCTCGCTACGCATGTGCAGTATCTTTAACTTGCTTATTGGTATTTTATTTCGCAACATTTGACGGTATTTCCGACAGTGTGTTCTGGATTAACACAGCTTTTCATTGAATCAACAAAATGTCACTTTCGAAGTTTGTTCTTCGTGCTGTAAACCATTGTCCGATTTTTAATGAAAACCTCAAGGATTTTGACGAAGTTAAGCTCCCAACAAAGAAAGATGTTCTTCTTTGCTGTTTAGAAGTTCGGCGGCAAGTTGGTTTAGAATCCAAAAGGAACAAGGAGACAGCTTTTTCTACAGTAGCCCGACAAGTTGCAATTAAGCTTAATATTATTTGGGATAAAGCACCTATCCCAACAGTAACACATAACAGAGTAATTCAACCAATAACACGCTGCCATGATGATTATATAAGCATAAAAAAAATTTTAACTGTAAAACAACAGTTCGAAAAGCAAAGAATGTTAAGTTGACATCTTTTATAGAGAAGACGTCAAAATTTTTGACATAGCCTTCTGTAAATGCGCCGACTTTACTGGATGTACTTGTCCCAAGGACAAAGAGGTTCCCGTTCTCGAGCGTCAGTCTCTTCTTGATTAGAGAGGTCCAAGAATTGGTCGCATCGGGTCAGTTGATTTATATGTTTCAAAAGGAATGATTAAAAGGGCTGAACGGTCGTGTAAGAGGCTTAGACCCGAGATTTCCCTTTCTGAGTCATCTTATTCAAATGCACTCGCATTCATTATCAAATGACAGCCAACACTTCGGTGACGGTGACGACGTGGCAGGTGTGGAGAACAAAGCTGAGGACAATTTTGTTAAGGATGACATGTTCACAAAAACCAGAGGAAAAGCATATAAGCTTAAACTAGACTTGACTGAAACTGTCATTATTGCTCAGAGATACGATGTAAGCGAGAGAGCTGTCGCATGTATAACATCAGAAATATTAAAAAACATATATTTCTGATGTTATAAATGCCCATATTTAAAAGCTGTAATTATATCTTCTGGGCAATCCAATGACATAACATCTGATTTGATTGTGGACAAGAACAAAATAAGCCGTGGAAAACTTAAAGTTGCTCGGAATTTGAAACAACACTCTACGGATGATGATCCAATTAAAAGCTTGCACTTTGATGGTCGAAAGGATGAGACTAAAACTCAGACAGGCATCTTCAGAAAAGAGCACATTTCCCTGGTGGCTGAATCTAACTCTCAATACGTTGGTCACGTCACTCCGTCTTCTGGCTCTGCACATGATGAGACGACAGTTATTTTTGATTACATCACGAGCCAACTCAAAGTGGATTCGATGAAGTTGATGTGCTTGTATGAGACGGAACAAACACCAATACTGGTTGGAAGGGCGGTATTCTTCGAAAATTAGAGGAATTAACAGGCAAGCTTATGCAATGGACTGTTTGCCTTTTGCATTTCATCGAACCGCCGTTCCGAACTCTCTTCACGCATATTGACGGTTCTACATCAAACCCCCATTCTTACACAGGCCTGGTGGTTTCAAAACTACCTGACTGTGAAAAGCTTTCAGTAGTGTCATTTAAACCAATAAAATGTGACTTACCTTATAACAGTGCTGATGATCTCAGAAAATTCAGTAACGACCTGAGGTAGTTGCTCTAGATATCTAAGGCCATTAATTACGGAGAATGCCCGAAAGCTCATGCCTCCATGAACCCTGGCAAGCTGAACAAAGCAAGCTGGTTGACCAGTGCAAACAGAATTCTAAGACTGTACATAGTAATTAAGAATTTAAACAAGAAATTCTTAGAAATAGTGACATACATACTAAAAGTCTATGTGGTGATGCAATACAGGGACAGGACAGCAGTCCTCCATTGCTGATGGCTCTCGCCACGTGTTTCAGACCATTTATAGGTCTAGATATTTACCAAGGAAATATCAGGCCGTAGTCCATTCTTCTATTCAGACAAATGCGTACTTCGGACTACCAGAAAATATTCTTCCCGCCATTATGACCGATTTTCGACTTGCTGTCCGCCAAGATGCGCTGAATAAGATTCTTAGCTCTCGACAAGACGAGGTTGAGAATGTTCATCATTCCATCCGATATAATATCATTCCACAGCTGAACTTTGAAGCGGAGGATTACACAGATATGATTCTATGGGAAAGCACTGATGTGTCTATTACTGTACCGCCAGTCCTAAGGAATACATCAAACGAAGAGCTCATTGACAAACTTTCACCTTAAGACAATACTGAGCCAGAATGGTCCTTCACCGCCTTTCCGTGCCATACGGTCGCAGATCGACTTTACTTTCTCGGCAAGCTCTGCCAAAATGTCAATCAAAATCCCAATTTGTGACAATTTTGCCAGAAAATGGCGATTCAGATTAGTTAAGCCGTCCTACATGTGTGTGGTTGGTTGGTTGGGTAGGGCTGGTGGAGGAGCCCTAGGTGCAGCCACGTCCACGTGGTGGGCTCTGGGTAGCTTGGAGAGCGTCGCTAGCCAAGTGAACAAAGTAGTACATTTGTACTGAATTTGCACCCCATTTCCAGCCCCAGAGGAGGCATCTCTGTCCCCTCAAGTGTATTTAACTGGCATTTTGAGGCTTAAAAGTAAGTTTTTAACGCAAGTGGAATTTTCTAACCCAAAAATATGTCAGTTTTAACCTAACTAAAATTAGTGACAATTTTGGTGTTTTTATTCGAATTTTCGAAATTTTGAGGCAATACCTCTCATAGAAGATATTATTTGATTTGAAAAAAATTACATCCCTGATGTCCACGTGGATTGGCCACTTTTGCCGAGTATTACATTTCGCCCCGAAAAAAAAGTTGAAAAACGAGGCACCCTAGTAAGTATTGCTAAAAGAAATGGTAGAAGAGGAAAGGAAAAAAGTTAACTATGGTCAAATAGACTTTAATAAAATATAATGTTAATGTCTATTTGTTTCATTTGTATGCGTAAATTAACCTCTTCTTCTACCCTATAAATAACACGTTTATTGCTGCAGATTTCCT
This sequence comes from Araneus ventricosus, assembly GCA_013235015.1. Lineage (NCBI taxonomy): Eukaryota > Metazoa > Arthropoda > Arachnida > Araneae > Araneidae > Araneus > Araneus ventricosus. The sequence goes on along the minus strand of BGPR01007155.1, from coordinate 67,390 downwards.
GTGGAAAAGAGACGATTTGTTTTTTAAACTTAAGTTATACAGTAGAAATTCGATCAACCGAGACTATAATCACTCGAGTCGAGCTTATATCAACCGAGGTCTCAGTTAACCAATCCGGTGCCAGAAAATAAAATGTGCTTTTCTTCTTTTTTTTAATAAAGTCAACAAATTTTCAGGATAGGATTTCAAAGTTGGCTGTGGAGCCAATTTTGACGATGCGAAGTCATGTGAACGATCGTTTTCAGGAGGTCATCTTTTATGATTCAAAAAGTTATAAGAGAAAAAAATATAACCACAAAGTCCCATTCTTAAGTATTTTAATAGTTATGGAAGCAAATTACATGCATTTTAATGAAAAAAAGCACTGTAAATGTATCGGAAAGTGTCGCGCAGTTGACTGAACGGACATATTCTTTCCAGGACACCCTTAAAGAATCGCTTGCAAAATGCAAACGAAACAGCGAAAATCAGTAACAGTCGAAAATATCCCTATCAAAACAAATCAGTGTTTCAAAAAATGCATGTCCGACGTTTGATAACTAATAATAGTTTGATAAAATGTTAATAGTACCTATGCTAATAGTAAAATGTATAGTACTTGCAGACTCATTTTTAAACGCTTTTATTAAATTCGAAATGTTTCATGTATGTATGTAAGGCTGGAATTTTGTGATCGATTTTTCACTCACTTCTTAATGCACTAGAGTTCGGAAATTTTGTATTTTTATAGGGTCTTGATAACAATGCAATATTTTAATAATTTTCGAGCTTTCAATTATCAATTTTTTAAAAAAAAATCGCAAAATTGCGTTTGCACTCGGTAGGTTTCAGTGGCGCCATCTATAGTATTTTTGAGAACTAAAATACTTTGCACAGTAATTTAGATGTTTCAATGAAAACAAAAAAATAATAAATATATAAAACTTTTTAAAAAACTCTTTTACCAATGCATTAAAAAAGAAAATAATAATTTTTTCTCAAAAATCTGGAGATCAGAACAAAAATCGGAAAAGCGTGAGACGCAGGTAGAAAAGCTGTAAGTAAATTAGAATTGTAATCACATTTATAATATATTTTATATGATGAATGTTTAAAAACATTTCGTTTCTTATGATAATCATTGTGGTTTTATATCATTCTCCTATTGCTTTCAGCACCTCCCACTTTTACGAATTTTTTTACCTCCAGATTTTTTAGAAAAATTATTATTTTCTTTTTTAATGCATTGGTAAAAACGTTTTTTTTTTTTTTTTTAAGTTTTTACAATTTCAAATAAACGATTTTGAAAAACTTCGTTGAAAGCAAAGAAGTCATGATTCAAAATTTAGTCTCTATTAACCGAATTTCCGATTATACGAGATGGTTACGGTCCGAGTAAGCTTGAATTATCGAGGTTTTACTGTATTAACGTCCAGTTTTTGATGCAACACGAGGATTTACAGGATGGTCATAAATTAATGAACCCATTTCAAAAAGTTATTTTTCAGATTGGTAACGCACCGTTACGGTGGTCGTAACTTATTAGACACCTCCCATTTTTGAGAGCCATTATCTGCGGAACTTTTCAAGCTAGAAAAAAATAAAAGCATGTCTTTGTAGGGAATTTTACGCACTTTAATATGTTAAATCAATTGTAATTCGAAAACTGAATTGCTTTCGAGATATTCAAGAAAAACTAAAATATGAACCTATAATACGCGCATCGGCTTCAACTGATAGGTAGCCATTGCATATTGTGACAAAATCGTCTTGTGGGTGTACGTGAATGCAATCCAATACGCAGGATTAAAAAAAATAAAGCTCTTTATTTTCCAAATATTCTAGAAAAGAAACGTAGCACAAGTATTAAAACCACACTTGTAAAAAATTCACAGCAGAGATTACCAAAAAATCTCAACACAGCGCTCAAAGTCTTCTTATGAGCTCAACAGCTTGCTTGCTGATCAAAATCCAACTGACTCTTCTTGGCTTGAGAGCTTGCCTTTTATACTTTTTCAACAGGAAGTGACTTCATTACGTAGGAAGTGACGTAATCTCTAGAAAGTTCATGAAACCAGTAGAAATAGGTTGAAAGTTCGAGGTTCTTCTAGAAAATTCCCTTTGTCGCCAAAGTCGCCAACTTTGCCGCCAAGTTGCCAAAATTGTCGCCAAATTTATCGCCAAGATTAGCATCTCAGGGAAACAACTTTATAGCTTTGTAACGATATAGAAATCTCTCGCTATAGCAAATTTAGAACGCCGTAATGGTACGCCACCTTTTTGAGAAAAAACTTTTTTTATTTGCTCTCTCATCTGAAAAAAACCGTAGTTGCAACATTATGAATTATTTTTAATTAATTTTTGAAATGGGTTTAATATTTTATGACTACCCTGTATTTTGGGAAGGATTCTGCCATTTTTAATGGCGAGGGCGAACCACTACTCAATGTCCAAGTTCCCATGCCACACTAGAGGGAGGTTGTTTGATCCTTGATGCAGGGGTGGCGCCAGTAGGTGGGAGGGACCGGAGGGCCACAGACCCCCTCTTGGGGAAGCTATACCCCATCGGGGTAAAGTTTTGTACCCCGTTCATGTAACGGGCTATTTAATTAGTAGATAAATAAAGATCTGGTGAAAATTTGAGAGAGTCATCATTACGCCCCTCCTCTTGTACAGCAGGTCGTGCCCCCCGTCGGGAGGACTCTAACGCCACTCCTGCCTTAATGTCGGATTTTAAGACGTAAACACGACGGATCCAAAAAAGAATTGAATTGGATTGCATTTTCAACCCTACACTGCGTGGTAATACATATTTGTATCGTTAACATTTTCACTTTTTTGTACAAATTTATGACTGAATAATGAAATAACCTATCATATTTTAGATTGGAAATACTAATACTCATAATAAAGAAAATTTATTTAAAGGATGATTTTTATTTAGCTCATTTTAGTTAAAAATTTGAATTCAGAACTAATTGTTTAGTTATATTTTCCTGTATCCTTTACATTCCATTTATTAGGATTTACATAACCAGTGGCGGGAACAGGGTTGAAAAAAGGGGGGCGGGGGGGCAAAAACTGCATAAACATCTAAAAGTGCCCTAGAGTGTAGGGATAGGCAACAAAATTTAAAAATTTACCTATAAAAACTTAGTTAAGTTTCCCGGATACTATTGCTTTTAAATAATTCTTAGTTTTAGGCAGCGAAAATGTAATAAAAATGTAATTTCCCAGCAAAAAGTAGGAGGACGTGGCGCCCGCCCGGGGTCGCGGCCACTGTACATAACAGTAGCTGAAAAATATGCTGTGCTTCGAACTATAAAATTTTTACTTTCTCGTATACAAAGAGAAAGTATTGTAATCGTCAAAAATTCGAACCCGAGATTTTGACGAATCTCCACGTTTTAGACCTCCCCGAGTCCGAAAAACACAATTTTGGAACTATGTCTGTCTGTCTGTGAACACGATAACTCGAAAACTATTAGAGCTACGGGGATGAAATTTGGTATGTGGTCTTTGAACATAATTTGTAGGTTTCTATCAAATTTTGGACAAAATCCGTCAAAGGGAAGTCTGTCTGTCTGTATGTCCGAAGTCATGTGAGCGCTATAACTCAAAAACTTGAATAGCTAGATGGATAAAATTTGGTACACAGTTTTATCGTCATGAATGTAGGTCCGTATAAAATTTTGGAAATTCCAAATAAAATTTGATTGTCTGTCGGTCTGTGTAATCGCATACTTGTATCTCATAAGCCCTTTGACTTAGAGAAATAAAACTTGATATCGCGGATGCTAACATTAATTATAGATCTGTGCCCAATTTTCATCTCAATCGGTTGAAAAACAGGTGTTCAAATTGCATATTTAGTTCAAAATGCACATTACGACTGTGTGTTGGCGAGCGTTTCGCTTATTTTACTCAAGTTATTATGGTTGGCGTTTGACCTTGGCGGTCTACTAAGAAAATTGTAGAGCCGCAAACACGCGCTTCGGAAATTATGGCAATCCCCAAAACGAAACTTTGTTTTGACATTCTCCAGATGGACTCCTGTGATTAACCAGAGGTGTAGTGAAATGTTGTGCGATGTCTATAGTAAGATTTCGTACTCAAAACGTTAAATAAAGTTGTGGTACCTCAGCGCGCGTAAAAATTGCGAACATACGCAATTTTTTTTGCAAAATATTAAGTTTTTGGGAATTCATAAATTTTATATGTTTCATTGTAAATCACCATTCATATTTTTTTTTTCAAAATAACCAGGCCTTGGGTAACTACCCCAAAAATATTTACCTACCAACTGGGTGTTTACCCACCCCACATTACTGGTTGTTTGCGAGAAAGTTTCGGGGAGGTCACTCCCGCTGGTTATTTTCCAAATTACCAAGAAGTTAGTGATTTATGTTTAAAATGGCTGTACGATTTACTGCGCTTTTTAAAAATTAATTCACACTTTTTGAATGCCATCTCGATACCAAGGATTAGCATGAATTGCTGACAGATTTTCTTTCTGATACGAAATAGATCATCAGCTGCCAGACAGACTAAAGCAAACGATATTTATTGTGGAGAGAGAGCGTGATGACGGGTGAGCTTTTAAGTGAGTTAGCTCTGTTTACAGGTGTCAGTTCATATGAAAGATCTCGAGACATACCAGGTAAGCAAAGCAGGTGTTACTGACGTAAATACAAACACATCTGCCCTGTAAAGAGTCTATGAATGTGAAGGAACGTTCCGAATGCTGTTAATCTATCTATATATTTAAAATAATTTGGTAAAATCCTTCATAGCCGCAACCAACAGACCGATTTCGACAATTTTTATTTCATGTGAAAGCTTATGATGTCTAGATATATCATTAAGGGTCGTATTCCCTCCTCCCAACACCCTTAATTTTTGAGAGATATTGCAAAATAAACGGTGACATTAACTGAAATAAAGGAGAGTTATTGCAAAATAGTACAGAGTTCCCGAGCTTCAATAACTGGGCTGATTTCACCAATTTATTACGTCACTTCTTTCATATAACTAATCAATCAGAATGCTCCGCTTTATTTTCGTACGTTTAAAATAGTATTTTTCATTTGTATGCAGTTCTGTTGCCTATCATTGCAATTTAATTTAGTTTTAATAGCAAAAGATTTTGTTAAGACATCTCTATAATTTAGTTTTAATAGCAGACGATTTTGTTAAGACATCTCTATAAATAATATTATTTTTGTTTTAGTTAATATTTAATTTAAAATCAATAGCAAACGATTTTGTTTCTTTCATAAATGTATTTTTATTAGATTGGCAACAAGAAAATTAGTTGTTAAAAAACTGTATGGAATGCAGCGTTGTTAAGTGACAGAATGAAGTCGTTTTTGGAATAAACATTTTCATTTTGAGATGGTTTTTTGTTTTCATCAATAATTCCTACAGTTCCATCAGAACTATTGTAAAATACCTATTGTAGGTGATGGAAACTGTTTATATAGGGCGATATTGTTCTGTATTTATGGGTCTGAAGACTTTCATGCCGAAATACGTGGGAAAGTTTAAAAAAAATAACAACTAGATGGCGTTTATTGAAAGATTGTACAATTTTAAGGGAATCTGTTGTCTACAAAGAATATGAAATCTACTATGGTTTATAGTCTGTTCCATTGATCTTCATGCAGTATTTAAAACTAAAATAACTAGTGGCTGAGGGCCTCGAAGCAGCGAGGTGGCAGGGGCAGTGCTGAGCAAAGTGGGTGCTGGCCGGGAAACCACCCGGAGGGCGGCTAGTATAAATAAAGCTGAAACTTTTTTTGTACGCTAATAAAAACTAAGCTACTGAAAAACTGTTCTTCAAATTTTGCTCACATATACTATGAAGCACAAGGAAGGTTTTAGCGAAGGTTTTGTGACAATTAATTAAATAGTTGATTTTTTATTAATTAAAAGCTGTTTTTCCACTGCGCATGCGCAGTTCAAGCTCTTCTGCTGACGAACCTAGAAGGTTAAATAATATTATCAGCTTATGGAAAAAATTAGCTATCGGGGTTTTTTAAAAATTGTTTGGTTCTCCTGTTCTTTTCAACTTAATTAAAAAAATGTTTCAGACGATAAAAGGATTTTGTATATTATAATATTTTATTTAAAAGTTTTCTTGTATTACAAATATTAGACATGGAAGTATTTTTTCCCGATCAACGCTGGGTATATCAGCTGGTTCTCATATAAAGCTGAAAATAATCGCGGCAATATTTTTACTTTTTCTTATAGGAAGTATGCTTATTGCGATGGTCAAAATACCGGATCTTGAGATATTGATGAATCTTCATGTTTTATACTTCCCTAAGTCCGAAAAACATTTTTCGAGCCAGCGCCTCTGAGTGGAGAAGACTGAACAAAGCTACTACCTAATGGGTGAAATTGGGCTTGGTATTCTTACACCAAACTTTTGCAGGTATCTGTAAAACTTTGGACTATATTCATCACCTAATACTCACCTAAGGTATTCACCTAAATATACTAATTAATACAAATAGAATATAACTTTTAACGAAAAAACACAAAATTAAATAAAATAAGATACAGCAAAGCATCTGGTGCGATGCAAGCTACCAAGATAACAATGAAATAATACAATAAACTACCTAACAGAAGAAAAATTGAAAAAAGGCAAAAAATGAACAACCCTTGAAAAAGTACATCTGCCGGATTCTTTTTTCTTTTCTTTTGGCTTTTTCAGAACTTGTTTATTTTTGCCTTTTTTCAGTTTTTTATTTTGTTTAGTTTATTGTACTCACCTAAACACATATCCAGTTTTCTTCGTATAATCTAGAATAATGAGAAAAAAAAAACAAAAACAGAAGTAAATAGCTATAGTAATGGAGAAAATGTGTGACTAAAAATTGATAAAATAATGAAGAAGGAAAGTATTACCTTACGATATTAAAAGCAAATTTTAAAAAAAACTGTGTAAATTAAAGAAGAATAGAATACCAATCAAATTTAAATAGTTGAAAAGATAAAAACTTGAATTTTAAAATGGTGTAAAAACCGTATCCCCACCGGAAACCTCAAAATTTCGAAATCGAAAATCAACATTGACCAGACGTCATTTACACAGGGAATTTTTAATGCTTTTAGGGGAATTTTATTGATGGAAAGGGAGAACGTTTGGTTGCATATTATATAAGCATGATACACTTTATAAATAACATCTTTGGGTAGGAGTATATGAAAAACTCTAGAGAGTAGCATTTCGAATTTTTCGATGGTATGCCGTCTCAAATGGCATTGAATTATTGTTGACAGTCTGCCCCCCCCCCCCAGAGCCGGATTAACCACTGTGGGGGGCCTATAGGCGCTGTAAGTTTTGGAGCCTCCCACATAAATTTACAAAACCGGATAGTTTTTATCGATTTTAATTTAATCTGTATATAAGCAGTTTTAAAGTAACAAATACAGTAGAGTCTCCCTACGACGAAGTCTCCCTACAGCGAATTTCTCCCTATAACGAAATTTTTAATCGGAATGTTAAATAACATTCAAAATATTCTACATATAACGAAGTGGTTGTCTCCCTATAACGAATTTTTTTTCAGGCCTTTATCTTTTCGATTTTTGTCATTTTTGAAGAAAGTTGCTAATTTCTGTGCAAACAAATAGCTCACATGTGCCTGTTTCTGGAACCACTCGTATTGTTCATTCCAGCGATAACACATAACAATAGAATGCTATGTGAAGTTATGGGGACTTGGGTTTCTACAGAGGGAGCAACATTTCTACGGGTCAAGATTCCAAGAATAGGGGTGGGAACAGCAAATGGATGCGACAATAAGCATTTTTTGTTTATCCGTACTAGTACATATTATTCTCTAAATTGGTGAATTGTCTTCACTTTTGAGCATTTTGTTTATACAATAAAAATTAGTATAACTTTAATAAATTTATAATAAATATTACTTCATTTTTAATTGAAAGTTATAATTAAATATTTTTGAACTCATCGCACATACTAAAAGGTTTGTTACATTTACTTAAATAACTGCAAAAATCTCTAATCTCCGTATAACGAAATTTTCTCTACAGCGAATTTTTCAACTGGAACCAAGCGATTTCGTTATAGGGAGATTCCACTGTATTATGAAAAATTGCAATAATAAAACGTTTTCTTTTTTCGCGTGTCATCTTTGAAAGAATTGGTTTTAGTATCTCGAGTACAAAAGATTAAAATTTGAAAGTAATTTTAAATTTAAAAAATTCTAACACAATTTCTAATATAAAACTTTTCAGGACTGTTGACTTGTGGCATATTAATCTGCTAAAGAATTTGAAAACATGAAAAAAAAAAAAATCCCAAGAATAAAGTTCTGAAATGTAAACAATGCTTCATTTAAATTTCAGTAAATCCGAGTACAAAGCTCTTATAAATCAAATGAAAGCCCTGAACATAATTTAAAAAAAAATAATAATCGCAGAGCCCCCGAAAATTGCGGGGCTCATAGGCAGTTGCCTACATTACCTATTTAGTAATCCGGCCCTGCACCCCCTTCTATTATAATTTTATAAGAAAGTCTACCTTCTGTTTTGTATAATTCCACTTTCAAGCCTTAAATTATATGAAAATTATAATTTACTGAAGCTCATGGACTTGAATATGAATATTACCACATTAAAAACCAGCGGGAGTGGCCTCCCCTAAACTTTCTCGTATACTTCTCAAAAATTTGTCATTTTCCTTCCCCCTGCGTGGATAAAAAAAATTCAAATCTGCTCTATTCCAAGAACGCAACAAGTTTCTAACACGTGAAAACGACAAAACAGACGGAAATAAAATAATCCGAGCAGGATCAGAATTCGCCAAAAGGGAGAAAAAGGAACAAAAGGGAAGAAAAAAGCGCCAAGCAGGAGTCCGTCATGAAAGACGCGTAATATCATGCACAGAAGATTGCTTCCAGTACGCATGCGCGTGGAAATAGCGGATTCGTTGGAGATGCGATTATACAGACCGACAGACAGTCAACCCTTTGACAGATTTGGCCCAGAATTTTATACGGACCTATATTCATGACGATAAAACTCTGTACCAAATTTTATCCATCTAGCTATTCAAGTTTTTGAGTTATAGTGTTCACATGACCGCGGACGTACAGACAGACAGACTTCCCATGTACGGATGTTGTCCAAAATTTGATAGAAACCTACAAATTATGTTTAAAGACCACATACTAAATTCCATGCCCGTAGCTCTCATAGTTTTCGAGTTATCGTGTTCACAGACAGACACACAGAATTCCAAAATTGTGTTTTTCGTACTCAGGGAGGTCTAAAACGTGGAGATTCGTCAAAATCTCGAGTTCTAATTTCTTGACGATTACAATACTTTCTCTTAGTATACTTCGTATAAGAGAAAGTAAAAAAGAAAGAAACTTCTTAACTTCCCTTTGCTTTAAAATTATAAATCTTAGATGCGCGTGAACTGAAACTTTATGTTTCGTTATTTAATTAAGTATCTATAAGTCACTAAAAATTCACTGGCAATATTATGTAAAATTATTTCCAAGTAATGTTAAAATTTAACCGTGTGCCTTAGTTCGTTGAATTTTATTAACTTTTCTTCTTCGGGTTTAGTCTGTTTGTTTTCAAGCTGAATATAAGCGTTTCTTTTGCCTTTTGTAAGTAAACCAAATTATTTTCTAAAACTGACTTTTTCATCGTGACAATATTTGTAATAATTTTTGAAATATTCATAAATATCACTATTTACGAATTTTCAAGTATTTATAGATTTTCGATTCTTGCCTAGTCTTCATCTGATATGCACGGACAAAGGTTTGCCGGCTTCAGATATCTGATCCGCACAATAAACTTTTTTGAACTTCTGTCCAGAAGAACAGAAAGGAGTTTCTACAACACATAGCCACAAAGAGCATCACCCCGCCCTGCCTAAGCATCCGGGTAAACTATTGAATGCCCGACCGCTGCAACAGATAGTCAGGCACTGTGGTTCCTGCATGACAGTCTCAATTACGAGCGGCTCATGCAGCAACCCCCCGTTTTACCGGGGTACGACCCTTCTTCGGAAGTGGGCCCAAAGAACCACACCACCATTATTGTGCCATCGGGTTGACGAGAGCCTGCTTACTTATACGGCAGCCTCTTATCCGCGAACATGCGGTTTGCCCCGATGGGGTAACAGGGTGTTTTATTAATGGATCGACAAACTCAGAAGGTTTTTAGTAGGCGTCAAGAGGAACAAAAATTGCAATGGAACGTGGTGTCGCAAACCACGTTGGGAGGGTGAAAACCGCGAAAAACCCAAGGAGGTGGATTGGACACGCGGGACTAGTTGCCTGGCCTCCACATTCGCCGGATCTACATCCGTGTGACTTTTTCCCATGGGGTCACCTTAAATCACTCGGTTATGCGACGCTTGTCAACACACCGGAGGGCAGACGCTGCGGCAGATATCAAAAGCATGCCTGGCATCTTCGAGTGCGTTCGGGAATCGTTTTCACGTCGTTGTAGACTGTGCAATGACGTCAGACGCTGCCACTTCCAACAACTCTTGTAATAATTAATCAAATGGATCTTTTTGTAGTTATTATTGTACTTTTTGTCGTTCCAGCGTGACGACGAAACGCGTGGCTATTTATTAGATTTTCCAAAATTTTACTTGTATTTATCTATTATTCAAGTTTGTAATTACTTATTATGTTTGGTGCTTGCATTATATTATATTTATATTCACATTTGCATTGTATTAAATTTATTATTTTGTTTTTGTATTGTAATATGTTTATATTCACATTTGTATTTTGAATTGTATTATATTTATTATTTTGTTTTTGTATTGTAATATATTTATTATTCTGTTTTTGTATTGTATTATACTTATTATTTTGTTTTTGTATTGTATTATTATTTTCACCCTCTCAACGTAGTTTGCGACACCATGTTCCATTGCATCCTTTGTTTCTTCTGATGTCTACAAACAACTTTCCGAGTTTGTCAGTCCATTAACAGAAACACTCTGTAGATGGTATGAGGCTATTTATTGTTTTTAACACATTGTAAATCAGTAGGGTAAAATTACGCTTTAGTCAGACTAGCATCATTATTTAGCCTATACGACAAAATTACATTTCATATTTATCGGTGGGATTGGTTCCGATAATATCGCATAAAATTGATATTTCTTTTATTTTTACTTTTTGCATAAACGAAACGTTTTCGTTTTACAGTAAAACTTCGATTATCCGAGCTGACTGGAATAGTAATCACTTCGGAATCGAAAACTCCGTTAATAGAGACTAAATTCTAAACATGACTTCTTTAATTTTGACAATGCTTTACACCTTTGGACAATAATAAAAAAAAAAATCTATTTTGGAAAGTTCTTATATTTGATACACCCTACCTGAAAAACACAACTGACGACCTTTCCCTTTGCCCATCTACCAAAAACCACCTGTTACCATGGGATCAGTGCATTCTTAAGACTGAAAATATTTCCCCCCTCTGGCCGACTTGAATGAATTTCTCGATTATCGATCCGCCTTCTATTTATAGATTCCGGAAAGATCGGCGAAACAGCCTGTTGATCCCGCGGAGATTTGCAAGGAAATCGCCTCTCTCTCTACGCCAGCTACAACGAAAGATCGCATACATTTTGAAGGCGCGAAAACAATGACTGCCAATGGCGCCCATATGATAGTTTGTAGGGGGGAGTGGCCTAGACCTGGGGGTATGGAGCATTTTTAATATTTTGGAAGACGAATGGCGACTTGTAAGTAGCCGAAAAAAGTTCCAGTTCCGACCCTGTTAAAAACTTTGTCCTGTTACTAAGATACTAGGCCACGGTACTCATACTCTATAAAAAAGAATAACACGTTATTTTAACTCAATTGAGACCAGCGAATATTTAGCAGTACAAATGCAGGAGCGAAGTCCTTATACTTTATATACAGAAAACAAACTAAAAACTAATAACCTCATAAGATTTTACACTGGTATTGATATAAAAAGCAAACTGTAAGGCAAATTATTATGCATAGGTTCGTTTATGGATTTCACACTAATATTTATCTGAAAAAGCAAAATGTAAATTTCTTTTCTTCTTGCCGAACGAGTCAATCACTTTGTCCTCGAAACCAGAGTTTTTCGCTCTTTTCCGCGGAGGACAAAAAAAATTTTGTCCTCCAAACCCGCATTTTACGTTTTATACCTTCCTGAACATTAATTCTTTTTCGACTTTTAAATCATTTTCTTGAAAGAAAAACACATGGCTACACAATATTTTTCCTTTTCCCTGAGAGCTAGAGGGGGGGGGGGACGCGGCCCCCCCTTGCCCCCGGACATGGGCGCCCATGATGCCTGCGCGCTTCCATCAGCTGGCCGGATACTTTACTTTTACACAGAGCCGGCCTTTAGCCGATTGGTCGAATTGCTCCAAATAGGACCCCGCGTTTAGGGGACACAACACAAGAGTGTAAAAAAGAATGCACCCAAACTTATTCAAATTAAAATCAGATATCGTATTGATTTCATAACATTATCATTAGGAATTTTCGAATTTATGTTTTTAAATTCGCTTGCCAACCAATGTTGTCAAAATTTTCTCTTACATCTGGCTCACACTGTTTCAGAAGTCAACAGTCGTGGCCAACTTTCCCTACTGTAACAAAAATATAAGAAGATATTGGTAGTTTTTGAAGACATCAGGCTGATGCTCGTGAAGTGTAGAGACACACTAATGTAGATTTGTTTTTAATTAAGAAAACAACTATTCTCAGCCAACATAATACTTCATTATGTTTACTTTTAGATTATTCAGAGAGAAACAATCAATACCGAGTTTTCTTAACATCTTTTAGAATTAAACATTAAAATTATTTGTTAAAATTATTAACAATAAATATTAATTTATTTATCAAAATTTCATATTGTTTGTTTATTATGTATTATTTCTTAAAACTTAAATACATGGGGGTTATCCAAAATTGTTTCCAATTGGGCCCCGTATCTCCTAAGGCCAGCCCTGCTTTTACAATTCCGGATTCATGAAATGTATACTCATTTTTCTTCAGTTTGTCTGAGAATAAATGTAAGGTATCTTATGGTAATACGGCAGTTTCAGCATTAATTTAAACTTTTAACAAGAAAGGACTCATTATCTTGAAACCATGTTTCAGCTATTCGTGCTCGAAGTACGCCTTATTTCCCGTCCTGAGACCGCAAAGAATCGCTGTTGCTCGAGAGTTTATAGTAGGGATGGCAGTTATTGCGAAAATAACCGATTTTCGGTTATTTCTCTTCCGGTTTAAACTGGCGGTTATAACCGCTCAAAATAACCCGTTTTTGAAATAACAGGTTTTCTATGAAAAAACAAACGCCGCCTTGCTCGAAGTACGCCGTATTTCCCGTCCTGAGACCGCAAAGAATCGCTGTTGCTCGAGAGTTTGTAGCAGGGATGGCGGTTATTGCGAAAATAACCGGTTTTCGGTTAGTCAGGTTTTTCTCCTCCGATTTAACTTAGCGGTTATAATCGCTCAAAATAACCCGTTTTGGAAATAACCGGTTTTCGGTTTTTTATGAAAAAACAAACGCCGTTTTGAGACAATTTTTTTTATTAGTATTGTTTTTACAGGAAATCAATCCATTAGCCAACATTTATCTGTTCATAAAGACTGTTTCAATAATCCGTCAACCAACAGACTCCTCGAGGAAGCCGTTATCGTTGATTGGTCTAAGATGATGGAATTCAAAGCTTCATAACTTGGTAAATTTTAGTCTAATCGAACTATCTTACGATCTGGTTTTTTTACCTGGTTATTGGATTTTTAAAAATAACCGGGACAAAAAATAATCGAAATAAACCTGTTAACCGAAACAAATAAAACCTGTTGTCGGTTAAGAGCGGTAGGTTTTCCCCATCCCTAGTTTGTGGTGGCCCAAACGTTCCGGAGAAATGGCGGTAATGCTCGAACATCAAAGGAAACGAGTCAACGAACAGAGACTTTAGTACAGCTCTTACTGGCTGTTGTAGATCGTGTATATGTCGTGGGTTAGGTTAGGTTATATTAACGTCCCGTTTTGAAGCAACACGAGGTCTATTGTATACGTCGTGGGAATGGTTGGCTGGTCGAATTCCGACCGGCAATAAATTCCCAACGTTGGGCGGGGAATGCTGAAATACGGACCATGGGAACAGGGCTTAACAAGGGGAGGGTACGACTTGAGGAATTCAGTTTGGTACGAGACATGGAATATTAATAATATACCATTGCGAATCCAGGATTCGGGTATGGGGGGGGGGAGGGTCTGAGGTCATAAAAATTTTGTATCGTCGTGACGAATGTCAAACCTCATAGCTTATGCAAACCAAAATACGACTTGACTCACCTGACAATAAGAATCATAGAGAAGAATACAGTGCTTTCGATAATTTAATAAAAAATACAATGAAATAGCAAGGCAAAAAATGTTTTTGACGCGTCAACGCTACAAGTACAAGTGGAATGACTAGAAAAATAGGAAAATTTTCGAGCCAGTCAAACCAGAAAGCAATGTTGTCACGTTTTCATTATTTTTTTTTTATTATTCCTTCTACATTCCTGATTAAATCCGTATTCTACCCTATCACGTTGGGCTTGTTGGCGATGGCTTCAAACTTCTTGAACTTTAGACGGTATTTAAGAAAGTTTGAATTTTAAAAAATTCTTTTTATTTACTTTCGAGAAGAAACAAATAAGTTCTCTTCATAAAAATAACTGCCCTGGTTTTACTAGTCTTCAGAAAGTTGTAGTCGACAATTCCTTTTGATGACCACTAAACTGTAATCAGAATCCATTTTTGATGCAACTTTGGCTTTGGGAAGTGTTTTGGCGTTTCTCATTTATCCAACCACACTCTGAGAATGTCTTCAGTTGGTATACAGAATCCACTTTTCATCATACTAGCCGATTCCGAGCAGAGCATCTGCGTTCCGCTATCTGCACAACATGCATTTTCGGTCAAATTGGCGCATCCTGTCTCATGACGCTTCAGCTCGCCACAAATACAGCGAGCGTCAACTATCGCCAAGAAAGAAGTTGAGCGAAGCTGGCGATTCAGCACTCCAAGAAAATTCGCCAAGACGAAAAAGGCACCGAGTCCTGTGTGCATAACGGAAAAGTACCCAAAATACAGAGTTCATGATAGTAAGGGTTGAAATCTAGAAGTTGGTACACACTCTTAGAATGCTGCCAAATCGCCAAAGCAAGGCATTGACTGCTGCATATCAGTGGAGCCAAGTCGCAAAAGCTATATGCAGGTATTACCTATATTAGCTTTGGCGACTTGGTACTCACTCTTAAAATGGCACCAACTTCTAGATTTTAACCAAAGTAAGTTCCACAATGTTCACATCAATTGAGAATTAAAATTATTTTCCTTTTGCTGCCTTAAACTATTTTGACATTGATTTGAACATTCTCTGGCTCACCCATGCCCACCTACTTCATTTCCAACAGATTTTTTTTGAATAACTTCATCCAAAGATTCATTATATTATAACAAATATTGTGAACTCTACATCTTAAAACACATTTTTTCCTGCGAAAAAGTTGTTTTACACCAGAATGAACATACTTACAAAGCTACTGGTTTTATTTTGTACACAAAACCAATCGTTGCCATCGGCAAAAGAGAAATTAAATTCTTTTCCGAGTACGTTAGGGTTTTAAATATATAGATATTACAAGATGCAGGAACGAGTTATTTTAGTTTTTAGAAAAAGTGCAGAGACCTCATAGCAATGAAACTTTAGTTTTTCATTCAGTTCAAGTGGGGTTCACTTGTCAATTTTTTTGTTTCCCCAATTTGGTGCAAGTGTTGTACTACTGTTCAGTGATTGATCTTAAGTCCCACTGCAACTTCCTATGCTGCTCTTTCAATAATGGACCTTAACTGACTCCATATCTTCAGAGCTCTCTCTAATCACCATCACAAAATTTCCTGGCAGTGTCGAGCTGGACATTCCTTGTGTGTTCTGTCTAAATACCCTATTGAAGTGGTTCCCAACCTTTTTGGTTATGTGGACCACCTGTTGTGCAAAAAATATTTTGAGACCCACTAATTAAATATACAAGTAAAAAAAAAAAATGGAAACACATACAATCCATTTATATATACAGTCGAACGTCGCAAATCCGGAATCGTCGGGACTTCGGCAATTCCGGATTTGGGATAATTCCGGATCTTAGATCATTTCAATATTAAGAAGTGATTTTAACATCATAAAACACATAATTCAATTTAAATTTTAAAAAAACTTATTTATTACTTGTTTTCTTTGATATATAAACATAATTAATATTTCTTTTTAATTTTAACATTTTGGCAAAACATTTCATTTAAAGGGAGTTGCTTCATTAGTTTTGGTTTTTGATTAAGTAACTTCTCTTATTTTATGTATTGCCATTATGTCATACTCCGAAATAAAGTCTCTTTGCAAATCTTCTGTGAGCCAGAAGGGGAGAGGAAGTTGCACGCGCATCTTATTTGTTAACATTTCTTATATTCTGGACTAGTTCATTTTGCGTACTAGAGAGGGGAAGGAGGATGGTATTGTAACTCCGTGATTTGTTACCCCCTCTCGATACCTTCGTTGCACATCGTTGTACACGTGGTTAAATTCTTTTCCTTCCCAGAAGGTTATGACCGGTTTCTGCTGATTCTGGGCGACGATTTGTTAGATAAAAGTTACGATTTTTTTGGGGGAGAGGAGGTGTTACGGAATGAAAAAGGTCCGGATTTTAGATCATTCCGGATTTGTGATGTTTGACTGTATAGAGTAAATAATATCAAATATAAATAAGTTATAAACAAAATCCTGAAAATTAAAAACCTAATCAAAATTGGCATAACTAATTAAGACCAAAAATACTGTTAAAAACTAAGTCAGTAAATATGGCAAATAGCCCTAGAAATATTAAATATTGCAAAAAATTATATTCACCTAAATATCATTAATTAGTAAAGCTTACACTCAAAGGATTAAAAATATATTGTTTATTAAGCAAAAAATGAGTGAAGACTCTTGAAGCTCTCCCAGACTTAGACACTTGTCTAGCTTTCCGCGGCCCACTAATACACTATTCACGGCCCAGAAGTGGGGCCCAGGTTGGGACCCGCTGCCCTACTGATGTCAGGGGCAACTTCTGTTGTTTTAAGTTCCAGTCTAAACTCGTATAGCAATATTGTGAAAATCTGCTTTTTTCATCTTTAATTTAACAGCCAGGAACAACAAAGAAAAACACTGAAAACAAAATCATTACCCTAAAAAATTAAAGAGCAAATTTCATGCTTTGAAATGGTATGTAACACAAGCTGAATTAATTCAAAGTATTTTCCCCAAACTGCTATCAGTCTACAGTCAGAAAAACCAGAATTACTTTTGCACCAACCTAATATAAATGATAATCCGTGAAAAAAAATAGGTACAGTTAAAAGGACAATTCAAAGATATGAAGGTGCAGTGATAAATCACATAGGGTGGAACTCTGTTACCATTTAGGAACTGAAACCCGACAATTAGAAGATGAAAATAAAATAAAATCAGGTAATGTCTGATGACTTTCATTTGAAATTTTTGTATCATCCAATCTGGTCAAGAATTGAAAATGAAAAGTTTGTAAAGACTTAGTTTATTTAAATAAGCTAAAAACTAAATAATTTAGAGAAAGGTGTTTTTTGAAGAGTGGCCATAACCATGAATTACAGTACACATTAGGCAGCATCTTTCATAATCTAAAAGCAACATAAGGCCAAAACTAAACAGAACTTGAATCATAATAATTGAAAATCAACAAATGGACTTTGTATTTAACATTGGGTTAGCAAAGACAATTTTGCCAATTAAGTCTACCGAGCTCCAATTCAGATTAAATTATGGAAATTAAAGAAATTATCATAATTTTTTGAATGAAAAAAAATTACCCGACCCTGACCATACTACTATAATTCTACCTAGGCAATCATTTTAAATAATAAAAGATAATCACCAATGGAAAAATAAAAAGGAAACATTAAAAAAAAATGATGAGAGGCTGTCTTTTTCAAACAGCCGCTGATGTTAAAGGACCAGAACTACTTTACTCGAGTGACCCTTTTCCGATTTTATTTTATTTTTGTAACTTCTGTTGTTACCCATTATCTCTAAAATAAGACATTAGTTATGATTTTAAGATATGCAGATACTGAGATATAGAGGATCTCCCATAAAACGTTTTTTGTGGCATCAAATTCCTTCCCGATGGGAGGAACGTAGTCGTACGTTAAGAAAAACATCTTTACATTAAAGAATTTTAAAAACTTTGTCTCCATGAAAATCATGACAAGAAGATATAAATGTAGTCAAGTATTACAGTTAAAATAGCTAGTGCCAAAATGAATAAATATCTTAGAAAAAAAAGAAGAAGTAACGCTGGAAAATGTTTGGGACAGAAAATAGTTCAAATGCAAATTATTCATATAAAAAGATTCATTACATTTCATACGAACACATGTAAAATACATAAAAAGTGTTTTCAACAGGTAACAATTACATTCAATGAAAATGTTCAGATGCACGAAGTAGCTCCGTAATGAGAAATCATTCAGAATGTCCAGGGATGGCAACTCAACCGACTTTTTTCAGGTACTCGGGAGTAGCAGGAATGTAATCATTCGAACTGAATAAGGATCCAGCAGACTTGGCCATATACCTAGAAAGAAAAATATACATTTGGGCAAGTGGAAAATATTGCATACAAATGCATTTTTAGGACCGAGGGTTTACAACACTATAAAACTATACTAGGTTGTATTTGATTAAAGTGCATGTTCATTTCAACTCATCTTGAACCCTTCTAGTAAAATGATGAGTATAGCTCGTCATTGGTTTTCATGCTATACAAGCACCATTCCATGATTAAATCTTACCAGAAAGGGTTAACAACTCACTAAAAGACTAGCTGCATTCATTTCACATAAGTTGGAATAAAATTTTATGAGCAGAAGAATAATATTAGTTTAGTAAAAAGTTATTGGAAAATATAAGTACTAGTAATTCTGTGAAGAGTAGACCTCGCATATTCTCCCCTACCCTAAAAAAATTTCTAAGAATTGTTCTTCAACTCGGAGATACCAGACATCATAATTTGTCTCGGGGGAGGTACAGTCGTTAACGAAATGAATGGGACACCTCTGTAATTCTGGTATATATTATCGCATCTTCACAAAACTAGGGTCGATGTTAATGGCCCAAGAAGACAGGTTTATCGAGATAAAAAAAAAAAAAACCTGATTAACCGAGTTAATTTACAGCTGTCTCGGAATTTTCCCATCACGCCTATCAATTTTTTCGATGAATTGACTCCCCGTCATGAAATTAGCCTTCCCATAAATTTTTATACAGTTGTGATGATAATTTTGAGACTTATAAGGTTTTGAAAAATTGGGTTTCCCACATTATATGAATTTTAGGAACTTTTGACGATATCTCGGACAGTATTATAGATCATGTATGAAAGTATAAAGATCGTGTTCCATGAAAAGTAGACCGATAAATACAATATACAGTCCCTCAAAAAGTGGGTGTTGCATGTCAACAGTGGGAATTTGCAGTTTTTTATAAATATTTCGGAAACTATTATACATATGCACTTGATGTTTTGGATACCGGCATTATAATGTCTCAGCTTTGCTGTTATGTAAACTTTTTTCCCCACAGTCATATTAAATTTTAAAAAAAGAATATCTAATTTTTCTTATTAATGAATCTTTTTCGTGACTTATGCAAAAATGTAGTGTTCTTTTAGTGAGTGAAAAAGTTTTGAAAAATATATAATACTGTTACAAAGCTATAAAGACGTTTCCCCGAGATGCTAATCTTGGCGAGAAAAGGAATCTTCTAGAAGGACCTCGAACTTTCAACCTTCTACTGGCTTCATGATCTTCCTGGAGATTACGTCACTTCCTACGTAATGAAGTCACTTCCTGTTGAAAAAGTATAAAGGCAAGCTCTCAAGCCAAGAAGAGTCAGTTGGAATTTGATCAGCAAGCAAGCTGGTGAGCTGATAAGAAACCTTTGAGTGCTGTGTTGAGATTTATTGGTAATCTCTGCTGTGAATTTTTTACAAGTGCGGTTTTAATACTTGTGCTACGTTTCTTTTCCTAGGAAATAAAGAGTTTTATTAACATTGGCACTAGTTTTGTGAAGATACAATATTATATACCAGAATTACAGAGGTGTCCCATTCATTTTGCTGACGACTGTACCTTCTTTGCACCCATATATCTTAAAAAGTAATACTTAAAATCTTAAACCAATCAATGCAAAATATTGGACACCTATATTATGCAAATTTTACTCCCTGCATTTACAAAACAAATACATTTAGGAGAAGGTGGTGTACCTAGGTCCCATTTTTACTTTTTAATTGGATAATTACTAAAAGAAAGGTAACAAAACAATTTTTCTTTCATATTTTAGGCCTTTATACACAACATATATTTTTTGTAGATTTTTTTAAAAAGTATTTCAGTGCATTATTTACAATTTAAAAAAAAGTGCAAATAGGACCAAGGTACACCACGGGTAGTGTACCTTGGGCCAGCTATTTCTAGATTTAAAAAATCTAACTGAATAGTTTATGTTCAAACATTTATTGGTATTTTCGCTACAGAAAAATGTTAATGAGCACTTTTACTTACTGAGGTCTTAGATTAGACCGAATATAAAATTATTACAGCAACAGTTTCATTCCTATGAGTAGGCTTAACCAACATTGTAATCAGACAAGTCAATTCCAAATGTTAATTTCCGAAGCTGCCTTCAGATCCTCCAGTCAACACGGGATGTGGTAACTTCCACATTACATCACATTTTTCCACAACAAAAGTGGTAGACCATATAGTGGTCATACACCAAAGTACACCACTTGGGCATGATCCAAGGTACACCACTTGGCCATTTCATGGAAAATGGCTGACTACTAAATTGAGGTTAGACTTAACATAATTTTTAACACATGTTATTATAGCTAAAACTGTGCTTTATAAGTTAGGCATTTTACCATAAAGTAATTTATGTATGTTTAGGAACTATTAACACAAAATTCAACAGGAAAAAAATTACTTTTGATGGGTCAATTTCCTTTTTCAGGATTCATTCATTCAAATGAGCACCTTGACAAATAAGTTCAGGTACACTGGGACCTCTGGTGGCAAGTGTACAAAATACATATAACATTTTCTATACATCTATACAGATGGCACTAAAATCGGCATAGGTTCAAGGTACACTTATGTCCAAGGTACACCACCTTCCCCTACTTATTAATAAAATTGCATCAAATATGCACAGGAACAAAGTTGTAGAAAATTTTACACTGGAGAGTGGAGGGAGTCTTTAAATTTTTTATATCATGAGCCATCTGGCTAGAATCACCGAAAAAAATATACTTCCAAGAAAAGAGAAACACAAGATTAGATGGAATTAAACATAAAAAGCAACTCTAAACATGGAACGATGATCTTATCTCTCTTTGTTTTATGTGAACTATTTACATAAATCTTTGCTTTCATCAATATTAATAAAATTACAATTAAACGTCTGCTTGTATCAGTATTAAGCGTTTCAAGACCAAATTCAGACCAAGGTTAATTTTATTACTTTTCTGCATATTTCTCCTCCTAATGCTTTAGTTTAAAAATATCAATCATTAAAATATGAATAAAAAATAATATATATATTTTTTATGTTCCCAATTGGGAACATTGGCTACTTCCGATTAAGCTCATTACACTAGACATACAAATGTATAACAGTGATGACGAGATTGAATAATAAGGCACAGTATTGTAAAAATTATTTTTTATAACTAAGCACAGATATGAATTCAATCAAAAATTTATGAATTTAAATGAATAAAAAACATTTTTCACAAAAAAGTGCAGAAAATTAAATTTTATAACTATCCTATGGTACTCTGGGAAGTAGTTAAAATGCAATCCCCTTTTTTTGCACTCATTGCACGACAATCTTGTTTTTTCTCCACATTATGCATATTTATGCAAGTTTTTGCTTTAAGCAATGACCGTCACTCTTCCACAGTGATACACAACTGCTAACTTTTGGTCATGTTTGACATCTAACTTTTTTGCCCCAGTTCATAAAAAGGTAATTGCAACCTCTCGACGAAATTCCAGATGAGAGAGTTGGTTACGCTTCCTGCGAGTTGCTGTATGCAATTGACACCCAGAAACAACAACTATATTCAGTAAATTTTGTCAATAAAAAACCACCGTTTCTTTTTGCGAAAATTTGATGGCAGTTTCTCGCAATTTATATTAAAGAAGGATGCCAATGAATTCCAATGCTCAACTGATCTTGCTAACAACAACTTAAAGAAAACCAATGATTGTGCACATGCTTTAAAATTTTTCTACTTTCAACATCATGCATGGATTGAAACATTTAAAATTTTTCTTTTCGTTTAGAGCTTTTCTCCAGATAAAAATATAGATCAATGAGAAAGTCGGCTGCTAAATCGATTAGGTGGCATGGACAACCAAATGCTTAATTTCATTTGATAAAATGCCTGCAACACCAACCTTTTTTCCTACCATCACTGGTGCATTATCTGCAATATCATTATGCCAAACAATTTTCTAATGGAATATTGTTAAGACTTCAATTCATTTAATATCAAACTGGCAATATTAACTCCTGTGATGTCACCTTCTGATGTAGAAGTCAAGAACAAACTAGATTCAATTTTTCGGGTTTCTTCTTTGTGGAATGCCACCACCAGTGGATATAATTTAAAATCACCTTTATTGCTACTATCAGTAGCAACGGAAAATGGCACCTTCTTTAATGTAGAAATAATAGCATTTTTCTCAGTTTTTCCTATTTCTGCAATGATTGCTAAGGTTTTTGTACGTGCACAGCCATACTTTTTTGCAGTCTCGCTGTCAGGAAACATTTTCCGGAACAACGGTCCAGCATGATCAGCATATGCAATTGGAAGGTTGTGCTCCACAATAAATGAGGTAAATAAATGATTTTGCTTGAATAACACCACGATCATTTTGTTTATTCACAAAATCTATTTTTCAGACATGACACAGGCATGGAAAAAAAAAGCTGAACTTCATAAATGTGGAATCGTATCAAACGTAAACACCGAGAAGTAAAATAAGTGATTAATTGAACAATAAATGAATAAATTTATACAAAAAGTGCCTGAGATATTAAAAATATTGCAGAATTATTATTTAAAAGAAAATTAATTTGTTAAAAATGAGTTACGGATAAAGTTTTGTTAAAATAAAATTATGGTAAAAATTATCCCATTAAAAAATATGGCCATGTAAAAACTCTTTTTGATTACACATAATTATTAAGACTTTTGTTTCTCATTTTTTGAACTAACAGTTCAAGCTTTCTTTTATGCCCCAGTTTGCTATTTTCCTCCATTTTCTAAATTTTGCTCTCTTTCTTTGATTTTTTTTTCATAGCTATTTTCGTACTATCGAGTTCCTCCTAGTACCATTTGCCTGATAACCTTAAATTTTTGCATGTTACTATCAATAGCATCAAGCAAAAAAATATTTTTTCTAAAATATTCAACAGCAGACTGCTTTATGCTCATCATTTTGTATTTAGCACTCTAAATTGAAGAATGTGTTTCAATATACATTCTTCCCGATCGTTTATCTATCAAATCTGACATTATTTTGAATGTGCACACGGCACAGTTTTTGTTTGCGTGCTCACGTCTTCTGTGAGAGCACCCCCTTCCCCAATGCATTACAAAAACTTTTAATGCAAATTTACATAGATCTCAAAAATGACAAAATTCGATGCCGAAAACGCCGAAATCCGCGTTTTCGTACTAATGTGTCATGTCTGTGTTTATAGACAAACGTTAAGGAACTAAAACTAAAAAAAAATGAAACGAAATAACTAACAAAAATGAAGAAACGAATGTTATAAAGAATGCGAATATAAAATGGCTTTCTTCATGGAGAGTTAATGATCTTTTTTTTCCCACGAAATTCGAATCTGAAGAAATTCATGGCAGATTTTCTTTCATCCAAACAGAATTCGGAATGAGTTCTGATTGGATGGAACGAAAGAAAAGAATACAACTTTCAGGCATTCCTCCCAATGCTAAACTTTGACCCCAAAGAGCGGCAAAACATCGATACACAACTCGGACGTAGAGCGGCTTTCGGCAGGATTACGTAATATCTTATAGAATTTGAAACTCAAGCCGCTTCAGAGCCATGCAAAATTTCACAGGCATACAGTTTTTTTTTGTTTAAGTGACCAACACAACACATTAACAAAAATTTTAATGCAGATTTGAATCGATCCCAAGAATGACTAAATTCGCTGCCGAAAAGGCGGAAATTCGCGTTTACGCGGAAATGTGTCATGTCCGATTTTTGTTATTCATGCCCAATATCCGAGCATTCTCGTGATGTTTTTGCCGTGCAATATGCTTACAAACATCATACTTGCCACCAGAAGCAATTGAAAAATCACATGTGCAAATGGTACAAAATGCACAAGATTTATCTTTTTTCGAAGCGATAATAAATGACTGTTCCTCGGAATAGGCATTGGTAAATACAGTCTGGTATTTCTTTTTAGATTCTTTCGATCACTTCATATCTGGACTGGTGGGAAAAAAAATGTATTCACAAAAAAAAAAAAGGAGATAACCCTAACATGACAAGATTGGCAGAAGAGATCAACAAATTCTCCGTTTCCCCCTAGCACACTGAGCAGTCAAAGCAGCACATACGCCGAAAACTCCCGGCGATAGTCACTAGTCAACAACCTGGACATGATGCCACGGGAAAGAACTAATGGAGAATCCGACGTCACGCATTCGAAATTTGAGGAGAATGTGGTCGCGGCAGCACTGGATTTTTCCTTAGCCACTCTTTTATTGCTTTTTTTTTATTACTATTTATTTGTTCCAATTTCCCAAAAATACTAAAAAGCAGGAGGATACCATTGAGAATTGGGAGGCGGGAGAAATTGTAAAAAGCTGGAGACTCCCGCCAAGAGTGGGAGAGTTGGCAGGTCCAGTTTTACCGACAGATGTTATAGAATCTTACAGCAAGCTAAAGTTTTTAGTTTGTTGCATAAAGTTTTGTAACCCCAGTTTTTCTATAAGAACTCCAGTTTAAGTTAAATACGTGCATTTACATATTTTTCAACAAATATGGAAAAAAAATTATAACTAATGATTTTCTTTTATGGCAACATTTAAAGTTGTAATGGGAAAAAAACTTTAAAAAATATATTTCTGTATAAATCAAAGGTTCCCAACTTGTGGTACGCGTACCTCGACCAGTTGGGAGTACATAACATCAAAGTTGGTAATGGCGGAAACATAAGGAAGTAAAAAAGTTACAGAATTTTGCTTCCCCAAGTGAATATTTGCTACTTTATAACTATACCACTTGAAAAGTTGATATTACAGATTAATTTTTGGTCATCCTTAAAAGTTAATGCGAAATTACTAATGATTTCATTTGTTTTGGCGTTAAACTAAAACTATTGTAAAATTGCAATAAAATGTCTAGAAAATATTATTAATTCGAGTCATTTGACTCTTAAGCTAACGTTATCCCTTGACATTATTGGTTAAAACTACTTTGCATAGACGGATGTTTGGCGTGGATGGGAAGATATAACTGTAGGGGTACGCGAGAGAATAAAGGTTGGGAACCCCTGGAATAAATAATATAAAGTAAATAATAATACATATAAATAATACTTATAAAGTGAATGTAGAATATGCATGCTCATAGTAAGGTAAAATAATTCAAATATACATGCTTACTTCTGAAAGTCATACAAGTTGCTGGTAATTAATGATACAGTATCTTCATCCAGCTGTGTGTATGCAAGGGCTCCACCAATTTTAGCTACAAATATTAAAAGCACAATTATTTCACAATTTGTAATAGTTTAAAAAATTGACTTGTAAAACTACAATTAATTCATATACGAGGGAAAAAAATAAACTAATAGATTAAATACGAAACAAAGAATTTCCATGCAATACCCAAATTAATCACTTTACAATATACTATAAAGAACATCATAACATATTAGGATACTCAAAGCATACATGCTGGAAGTGTTGCGTTTAAAAAAAGTGTCTTAACATTATATAAATTAATGTTTTAGAAGAACTTTAAATACAGACAGGCCTTTTTTCAATCCAACTTATGATATGCCAAACAATATTTATACAAAAGAGATTGATTTAGCTTATGCAAGCAAGCAATAATAGTCTGAACTGGTTTTTAGCAACTGATACATTATCTGGGTTAGGAAATTTACTACATGTTCATTACTCTTATCATCGTTTACTGAGCGTAATTTTTAAAAACAGTAAACATCTGTTAAAACAAGTGATGATTTGAAATAAAGATGTACACATTTACATTTCGTGACTTTATAATATGTTGACCAAGAAGCAAACAAACAAGTCCAAACAAATTCTGACAAAATAAATTATTGCAAGTAAATAAGTGTAGTGATCATTCAAAAGCACAAAAAAGATCGATCTCGAACAAAAATTGCATTATTTGTCTAGAAACTGTAAATGTTTGCCTTTCCGTAATTAAATAAACAAACATGAAAGTCAGTTTGATCGGCTCCTACTAAGGACAACAATATGCAGAGACATTGTTTCAAAAACATTTAGTAGATGAGTCCCACAACATGGATTTTATATACTATCCCTAAATGCCACCTTATTAAAACTAGAAGGTTAAAAATACCTTGGATATTTAAAATCCATTCCACAAAGTTATTTATATTTAAATTTTAAATATATATATTTTTTTATTAAGTAGAGTGCGTTTTCCTTATACAGATATGCAGTTTTTGTCCTATCTTGACAAAATATGGAACCTGTGCTTTACAAAACAAGAGGAAGTTCAAATTCTCAAAGTTAATTAAGATTTCACTTAATTAAAAATAAGCAAGATTTTGGCATCTTTCTGCGATACCTTCCGAAAATATTATCTCGCTAAAACTTTTCTTACAACATCTTGAAGCCTAAAAAAAACTTTTCAGTGACACCATTTTCATTTCCCTAAAATTTTTTTTCTCCAACTAAAAAATTAACTTTATACACAAATATACAGACATTACACATATGACAAACAAGAATACAGACAAAGAACTTTGTCAAAACATATTAAGAGATTTCTGGAAGAACACTAAAAATTCAAAAACAGACGATTAATAATTTATATCAGGAACAACTAATTGATTTGGTTTAATTATTGCATTTTAGCACGAATTATTTTTACTTTTCAAACAGTGAAAATAGATAATTATGGTCATAGTTTCCCATCTCCCACAACATTCTGATGCTAAAAAGACCAAACAATGCTGGATACTTATGCTAGTAATATATGTGGTGCCAGACTGACGGCAGCTCCCGTCATTCACGCCAATTGTGTGGCGCCTCTAAGCAGAATTGATCAGTTGACGCTCTGACATCGAGACGCGATGCAGAAAAATGACGCCTGCTCCAAAAGACACTTCTAACGACGAGAAGATGCAGGATTATGCAACTACAACTATAACTTTGTGTTGATTGTGTTTTGTAAATAATTAATCATTTCATTTTATTAATCTAACTGTCATTTTAATCCATCATTAAATCTTTTCATTTAAAGAAGTTTAGTTTTGTCGGCCATCCCTGACACCCACATATATTTACCATACATAAATTCAGTAATGGACAACATCACATCATTTTTTATAATCATTCAATCCACACAAAAATTTTAATACAACAAAACAGATAAAGGTAGATGTACATACGGCAACTATCAAATTCCAGAAAGCACACCCCATACCCTTCAAATTAGCATAGTTTGAGTTCATACATTTTACATTACCTTCATGTATTTGCCCTACTTAAAATACAAACACAAAATTATAATAAATAATGAGTTCTTACTGAATAATCTCAGCAAATGAATTGCACCATAAATTTGAGAAGGAGTCATATCAGGGTTTTCAGAGAGTAACTAAACGAAAAACATCAAGGTTAGATCGATATAACTAAAAATAGTTTTAAAAAACTCTAAAAATATCACAACAAAATACTTCAGCATGCTGAGGTCTTTCAAACTTGTAGAGCAGCTGCTTTCCCAACATAACATTGAAATACTCCCGTATGCCATTAGTTGTTTCCACTATGGCCGTCTCTCTAAACAAAAATCATTCTTGGTTTTAGAAACATCCTATACAAAATAAAAGTGGAAGAATTGACTTTTTGACCACAAGAATTGTAATGGAACCTACTTGTTCGGAGTCATGCCTTTAACCGATACTCGTTGTTTGATGTAATCAGAAATGATGGTTTCGACCGGAACCCGAGCTGGTAGCTGAACTAACTGGAAGATACATGTACAAAAAAAATCATTAAACAAGATTAAATACATATTTTGTCTACTGATGCAAAGATGTCATGGGAAAAAAACAAAGACTGCAAAGAAATTAATGAATTATAATGACTTAATAATAAATATAGATGTAACGAATATTCGGCCCTTTTACCGAATACTAAGTAGATATAAGGCTGAATATTTTCAAGATAATTTTTTAAAAAAGTATACTATTAAATAATAAAACAAATTATTTCAGAATTATATTTTATTGCATTTTTTTATCCAAAAAATTCTCCTAACATTTATTCAGTTTTAAGTTATATAGTACATAACTGGATTTAATAACTTTACATGTCATTTATCATTGTAAACCCTGCAATTATGATGCAAAAGCAATCTTGCCCTCTTGCCGAATGCTAAACAGATATTCAGCCAAATAAATTCAGGATAATATTTTTTTAAATATATATTTAAAAAAGAATATTGCAGAATTACATTTTAATACATTTATTATAAAAAAAAAAAAAAACTCCTAACATTTATTCGATTTTAACCCTCTGAGCACTCAATTATTTCGCACTTTTAGCTATTAGGTTAGAAAACTTAGCTATTAAAAGAAGTGAATCAATCTTTTTTGTATTTAATTATATCTTTGAAATCTTAAGAATAGTTTATCCATGGTTGTTTAAGAAAATATACATATAAATACGAGCTATCTGCTTTTGAACTGAACATGAAAAACGGAAAAAGACGTTTGCGCCGCTCAGAGGGTTAAGGGGAGAGTAAGCATTATCAGTCTAACTGCCTGTGTGGTTTATAAACTTCGTATATAAGAAAGTACCTGCAGTTGAAGGGTTAAAGAAAAGGATAAATGTTTTACTGGGTGGTAAGTAGAAATGATGAATATATTTTAAAGGAAATGATTTAACATTCTGACTTGGAGAAGAGAAATTTGTTATAGTTAAGTGAAAGACATAGAGAATGACAAGCGAGTTTTTAATTTTTTTAGGTTTTAATAAATTTTCTAAAAAAATAAAAATATTATGTATCCATAGATAAAACTAGATGAAAACCTGATGTTGCTCGGGATCCATATTTTTTCATATACTGGCCTCCTGTTTTTTTCCTTCCCTACAAGTATTGTCAATAACTTTCTTCCACAAATATAAATCTTCTTTCAATTCTTTCTTATTAAATTAAAACTTTCAAATACAGCCTTTTTATGACCTTATAACAGTATAGTTTGAATGAAAATGCGAGAAAATTTGAAAAAGAACATTTTAAACAATATATAATTCAATAAATAATACAACTTTACAACGAACAAATGTACTTATACGGTATAACTTGATTACTGCGAAACTTCTAAATAAAATGTTTTATAAATCAGATAATCATCATCATCATCAGACATCTATACTTCACTTGCTCCCCGGTCGCTACACCACTTCACACCAATTAGGCTCATTTAAATATTTGTGAAATTTCAATGAAACATCGCGTAGTAGCTAAACTAACATCATTGGATGTCTGAGTGCATGTTAAAAGCTACGAAATAATAGCGGAAAAAAGAGTTCCATTATGCCGAAAAAAGTATTCTTTGCAAATTCTCCATCATAATTAGTGTCACCTAATATCAGATCTTTCAATCTTTTTATCGTCATCGACTCGTTAGATTTGATGAAACAATAAATTTGATTTCATAACAATAGAAAACATTGTTATAATTTGCATTTAAATTGAATTTTGAAACATTAATTACAGTTAGAGAAAAAAATGTACAACAATTAAATTGGTAACATTAAAAAGATAATTTTTTGCTCTTTAAGGTGATGTAAAAATAATTTTCGAACCATAAGTATTTCAGAAGTTATTGGTGAAAAATGTCTAAAAAATAGCTTAATTTTCGTTATTTAATTAAATAAATAAAAATCTAATTCGAATTTTAAAATAAATTTTTATGGCATTGACTTCCTCTTGTGGCAATCCATCACCATGCCAAATTTGGTCATCGTAAGTCCAACGGTGTGGACGTGCATAAAGAGAAAAAAAAAAAAAAAAAACTTTCCTCTTTTTAAATATATAGATTATACTATTATAATTTATTTAGATTTGTGAAAGCCACATTGTTTTATTCTTAGAATTAAAGTGTTTAAAATAGACTACAAAAAATACATCAAGGAGTTAATGTTTAATAAAATCAATAAAAAATAATAACAAGATCAATTATATTAATTTTTAAATTTTTTTAAATTTAAAATTAGCGAAATATTTTATTTACCAGCAAGAGTGCAATTTTTTAAAAGAGTAGATATTTGGCCGAATATTCGCCCAAATCACTAACGAAATCCTTACAACATCCCTAATCATAAATACTGTAAGCAAAAAAATTTAATTATGTATTAATAACCAAAAAATATAAATGCAAAAAAAAATCAACATAAGTTTAGTTTGGCATAAAACTTTTGATAATGAATTAATTACACATGTCAGATTTCAAAACTCAAAATGTATATACCATTAAAAAAAAATAAACAACAGAATTTAATAAACATTTATCTAATAAACATGAGATAACATCAACTATTCATCTATTAAATGAGGATGAAACTTAATGTTGTAGAATTTAGCATTTTTTTCAGATTTCATTTATTTGTTGCAATTTTTTGCAATAAGGATTATATTGCAAGCCTAAAGTTGCAAAACTTATGAATGACGGTTTAGCAGACGTAAAATAGAACTGCGAGTATTGTAGGTCACAGTTAACTGTAGGCTGCAATTGAACTTAACACACTGCTGACCGGTCCCGAGTTAACTTGTGTTTTCATGCCCAAACATTGTTGACTTATCACGAGTTAATTTGATTTACTTCCAAATTCAATTATGAAACAATAACCGGTGACACGAGATAGACGCCGTGTAAAATTGCACGCCAATAATGTGTTAAGACACAATACACAGCCCAGGGGTGATTGTGGCTTCATGAAAAAATACCTGAAATTTTAGCAGGAAAATTATATGTAGGGAACGGATATGTATTCATTCATTACAGCGTGGATTCAACTTTTGCATGCAATTTTTAATGCTTTTTTCACATAAGAAATTGATTTAAGTTATTTTGTCTTAGTTCATGAGTTTTCAATAACATTCTATAACACAAGTGAGGTAGTTATTCTTAGTTATGGTATTGCAATTTCTAAAAAAGTCATTTGGATTGACCCAGCATAATCCAAAGTAAGTTTTCCGTAGTATGGGTTATAATTTGTGTAGCATGTAGCAGAAACCGAAATTGCATAGAAACTACAGAGAATCCATAGAAGTTTGAGTTTTTGGCACTCTTAAGTTAAAAAAAAAAAAAAAAAAAAAGATTTATCAGAATACCGGAATTCCGGTATTAAGGATTAAGAAAATACCGAAACACAATCACCCCGACAGCAACAATATAAATTTTTTCTTCTTAAATCGAAATTGGCACATCCCTAACCACAACCAGAGAAATACCTCTGAAAAACAATATATTTTTCCCCAACCTGCAATGTATTTCATCTTAAAATTAAATAGGGTCTGGCAAAATATATCACAATAATAGCTAAATATCACAAAATTAAAAATTATGTTTATGATCAGAACCATGTTTAAAAGTTCACGATTGTTGCACACAATAGAAACACATCTAGATCTTAGATATTCTTACATATACAGTTAAAACCTGTCAATGATACAGAAGACTCTCTAATCCGACACTCCCACTAGTTCGACACACCTGTTGGAACATGTTACTCGGCGAGAGTCGTTCTTTCCTATTAAAACCTTCCCCCTTTCAGTACATGATTTTTCTATTGACCCTCTCTATTATCTGACAAGTGTCAAGTCCCATATGTGTTGGATTAGAGAGAGTCTACTGTATTGTAGGGGCCTACAAAATACATTGTTATAGACAGTTTGAGGATTTGTGCATCCAATGTTTATGTGTGTGTACATGTATTAACATATTTTACTATGCTTATTGATCCATCTTACAAATAATAGCCGATATAGAATTGTTTTTTATAAACAGATAATATATACAATTTTACATACCAATATAAAATTTTGTATTTAAATTTTTTTTAAGAACTTCAAAATGAAAATTGCAGTTGAAAATGTCAGCATCATCATTTACAGCACCTTTAAATAGTTTTCATTTGCTAATCACTTGACGTTTTTCCACATCTCCAATGTCTTCTTTTCCCCCAAAAAAAGCAGCTATTATCGACCGAAAAATCTCATTTTTTAGAAGCAGAAACTTGCTTTATTTCTTGATCGTTTTCCAAAATTATTTGTAGCGTTTCTTCAAATGCCAATATTTTATGCTATGCCATCCTAGATTCGTGCTGTTAACATATCAAAAGCAAATTTCAAGGAACAAGTGATCAGTCTGAAGTGCTAAATGTGAATGAACAGGTTAGTGCGTACCAGGGGCCAGAGGAAACAAAAATCTGTGCATATTTCAATCACTTCCCCCTCCTACAACAGGCTGCAATTTCTTGCCCCCTCCCTCAGATTCTCCTGTTATCTGACATTCTTTGACCATAGGGTGTCACTTTCTGAGGAAAAAAAACCGGAATAATGCTGTAGCAGCCTTTTAAAGAGGCCCAGAAGCAGAAAGTACTATGTACGTTGCAGAACAAACACGGTCTTGGCAGAACGTCTCATCCTTAAAAAAAAAAACACGCGCACATACCAAAAAAAAAAATATATAAAAATTATCCCCATTAATATCGCAGTATCCGACTTCAAAAGTCATTGATAGAATTGCAAATCCTGAAAGTATGCCTTGGTTTTAAATAATCAATTTTAATATGTTTTGTCATTAATGAGTAATAGATTCTACTGGTTAATTAGTCTTTTTATATCTATTTTGCATTTTACTGTGGTCCGCAGAATTTGGACGAACTGCCTGCAGAACATTTCCAACTGTTTGAGGCCATGTTGCGGAACACTGGATATAATTCTGCTCCTGGGTAAAGAGGTAAAATTATCGTTATAGACAGGCGAGTCTAAAAAGTGATTATCATTGCAGGAAGGTTGAAAATACATCGAGAAAATAGGAATTCTGCTGGGACCAAAGAAAATATCATTATAGGCAGGTTTATTGTTAAAGACACGTTTCACTGTATTTGCATTAACCCTCTAAGTGTTCTGCACATATTTCTTCGTCTCTACTATTCAGTTCAAAAGCCGGTAAATCATGTTTATATGTATAATTTGTTTACCTGCCAAGAATACAATATTCTTAAGATTACAGAGACTTGATTAAACACAACACAGACCCATTTATTCAATTAAAAGCAAATTTTTAAGACTTTAAAGCAAGTGGAAGAAAATAGCTAACCGCTCAGAGGGTTAAGTTATTTTGTAGTTTACAGCCTATCTTGATATAAATAAAAGTCATTGTGGGTATGTATGTTTGTATATATGTTGTATGTATCTATGTTCCACATCTCCTAAACCACTGCACCGATTTTAACCAAACTTTGCACACTTATTAATTAATACAAGGGGAAGATTACTGTCAACTTTTTAAAGCCCAAAAGTTAATTAAACAGTCAGTTAATTAAAAAATAACTGAAACCATTTTTTCCGCTGTAAGTTAGGAGCAAATTATCCCCCGAAAATTATTTTTATACCATCTTAAAGTTCACAATTTTAACTTTTTAATGATATCAATTTTATATATGTGACATTTATACTTCAATTTTTATTAATTTTTCAAAATTAAATAAAAAGTTGACATGCAGACGATTTTAAAATAAATAAAATTTAATGATACTAGAATTGATACTGATGAGTTGCTAGGCAACGGTGTAATTACTTTGCCATTATTTTTTCTGTTTATTTGTTTTCAAATAGTGTTTGGCAATGTTTTTCATTGGTTCTTAAAGAATTCTAAAGCTTATTATTTAATTAGATTAAAAAATCATTGCAGTTCATATCACCTGTCATTTTTACCTGCATTTCCTATCAAATAATAAATCCTTAATAATATAATAAATGATAAAGTGTGTGTCTGTCTGTTTGTTACGCTTTTACGGCCGAACTACTTGTGGAATAACTTATTTTTAATGTCAAACATCACGTGTTCGTAAAGAAAGCCGCGATTATGTGATCTTTCTGAGAAAATAAACAAATAATTTATTTATGGAATAAAAACTTAAATTACTCAACTCGACGCTTGATTTGTCATTTTTCGAGTTTGCAGTCTATTTAATTTTAGTTATTTATATTTGTATCTTTTCCATATCAAATTTCATTCAAGAAGCTGTCGATCGACGCCGGGACAGAAATCTATTGATAGATATGATATAGCTGCAAGAGTTTTTGGATTAATATTTAGAAACTAATGTTAATTATAACTAAAGGAAAATATGCGACAATATAGTAATTTGTTTTATGTATTCTTTTGAATGGTAGAAGTGGATGACATATAGCATGATGGATGGTATATTCCACAGATTATAAGGGCTGATGATACCATTGAGTACAATGATGTAATTTACAGTAACAGAGAATATATGAGGAATAAGAGAATGGTTTTTGAATTGGTAATTTCGGCACTCATTAATGAAAGTTTAGATCAGATAAATAAAATAAAAATGTCACAAATGGAGGGAGGTATTACAGAATATCTACCTGTAGATGCGTTAATGGGCAATAACAAGTAACATCAACTTCTTCATATAAGAGATAACAAGTTCTTCCAACTCCTTAGAATTGTCAGAGATACCTTCTGACAAGCCGAGATTAAAAGTCGGTGTGCCAGTACTATTAATACGTAACCTCGATGTACCGAGACTGTGCACGGTTACAATTTACACACCTAGGTCCAAACGTCGTGAGTGTGTTTAAAAACGAGTGTTTTAATTTCATGCATTCCGATAATACCGAAGGATTTACCATCCAAGTTCAAAAGGTAAAAATTCCCTTTAAAATTAGCATTTGGCAGGCTCAGGGCCAGACTCTCAAAAGTGCAGGTGTACATTCAGAAAAACCATATTTTCCCCATGGGCAACTATATGTGGCGTGTTCACGTGTGTCCAGGCCATAAAACATCTACATCCGTGCAAAAAACGTAGAACAAAAAACGTCGTATACAAAAGTGTGTTAGCATAGATAAACAAATTACTTAACTATAACAGCATACACTCCTGTTAGGTCGTCCAATTATGCATTATCAATCGTCAAACTTTTAATTTCCCCTTTCAACATGTAACGAAACATTTACATTCGTGAATTTAAAAAATTTAATAATTCAAATTCTTCGCGCACGAAGTCGCGGGTAACAGCTAGTATATATATATATTGTTACAAAGCTATAAATTTGTTTCCCTGAGATGCTAATCTTGGCGACAAAAGGAATTCTCTAGAAGGACCTCGAACTTTCAACATATTTCTACTGGTTTCATGAATTTTCTAGAGATTATGTCACTTCCTACGTAATGAAGTCACTTCCTGTTGAAAAGTATAAAAGGCAAGCTCTCAAGCCAAGAAGAGTCAGTTGGATTTTGATCTGCAAGCAAGCAAGCTGGTGAGCTAATAAGAAACCTTTGAGCGCTGTGTTGAGATTTAATGGTAATCTCTGTTGTGAATTTTTGCAAGTTCTGTTTTAATATTTGTGTTATGTTTCTTAGCTTAGAATACCTGTAAAATAAAGAGCTTTACTTTTGTAATCCTGCTTATTGGACTGCATTCACGTACACCCACAAGACGAATTTGTCACAATATATATATTTCATAGACAGCAAGATGCAATTATTTTAAATTTGTGGTTGTAAATTATGTTTTGGAGATTATAGCTTTAAAAGTCTAAAAAGATTAGGGGACTTTAATAAAATAATACTTGCCTTCTTTTGTCGAGTAACCAAGTCCCAATCGTCCACAAGCCTGTGCTTCAATTCATCTGGGATTTTTACTCTGATTTCTAATTTTTGAGTATATTCTTCCTCCTATAAAAATAATAATAAAAAAAAAAAACTTAAAATACAAGGATACAGTGTATCAATGCTTTTCTAGATTTAATTTTTTCAGGTGATTTTATATAGCATTCACATTTGCTATCAATAAATAGAATGTAATTTCGAAATAATACATCATTTAATTTTGAACGGAATGTTTTGTTTTACAACTGTCCAACTAAAGTGCTAAACAATTACAAAACTATAATACTATCTTTATTACATAAACATTAGACAGGATTACAGTAAAAATACATAAAAAATTGAGAAGTAATGATTTGTCAAATTCAAATCCTTTTAGTGCTGCATGCTTGAGCAAAACAATAACAAAACTTGTCTTAGCGACCCCCGTAAAATGGAACGCAATAACACTAACTCAGTTTCAGTGAAATTGTTTGATAAGCAAACCACCAATAAAAAGTAATTAATTGTAAGCTATTGTTTCTCCTCTCTCCACTCAAAACAATTTTAAAGTTTTAACAGAAAGGAATTAGTTCATGAACTAACTATATATAAATATATATTTTTTTGGCTTGTAATAAAATATTGGTAAAGATCTTTATTCGACAGCAACTTGATGAAATTTAAAGATAATTAACTGTTTAAGGACCAAATTATTTTGAAATCAATGACATTTAGAACCAGTTAACTAGGGTTATGTCCTTAAGCGATTAAGGACTTGTTTGGAGACAAACATTAAGAATGAAATTTTCCTGCCTGGATGCACTTTGAAGGTTAAGTAAACAAAGATTAATAAAAAAATAGTTATTTTTTAACAGGGGAAAAATTATGTGGGGCATAAAGTCCAGTGTTCTAAAACTCTTAACCAAGGCTCGCACAAAAACAAATAGCTTTCCATAAAATTTGGTCAAAAACCGAAAGACAGCTTTTTTCTCATATTAAATAATAACAATTTTCAAACTTGATACCAAGTCCAGATTTTCATGGCAGGTTTTAACTATACTTTCTTTACCACTTATTGCTTTATTATATTCCCATTTAACATACAAATAAAACAGATACAAATCTAGACTAAAATTATATTACAACTCTGATACAGGATAAAACGAATAAAAGATGGCCCAAAAAGATCCAAGATTTCATGAGGAGGTTTTAGCCCAATTACCTTATTCACACAGCACAAACTTATTACCACCTGCTGAAACATTTGATCAGTGAATGAAAATCTGATTGATCAAACTCAATAAATTTGAGCCCATTTTTTAAAAATATCAAGTCTTATATTTTCTGAAATTCTGTTAATAATAAAAACTGTTCACCAAAGACACAAACAATTTTTCGAATTCACCAGATAAATAATGACAAATAACTACATCACTGAATTTGAGTGTTTCAATAGTTCCACATTTCCAAAATGAATAGCATATGAAAATGGAATGAATATAAGTTTTTGACATTTTCAAATAAATTTCTTAAACAAAATAAGTAAAAATTTGGTGCTATCATCTTGCAACTATAACACATCTTGGAATGTTTTACATAAATTTCCCCCTTTGCTATTTCTTTCTTCACCAACATAATAATATACTGAAAGCTTCAGAATTTTTAGAATAGCACATCTTAGATTGCGACTTAGAACATGCAAGTTTCTTAGGAAAAAAAAGAAAAAAAAAAAAAAAAAAAAAAAACCCTTTACCGTTTCCACATTTTGCTCTGCACGTGTCCGCTTTTTTCTCTGTATTTCAGCTTGACTTTCAGTTGAGGTAGAAGCTGCTGTAGCTGCAGCTAAGTCGAGAGGAAAAAAAATTAAAATTTATATTGCACAAAATATCCATCTTTCATTTAGAAAGAATAACAGAGTTCCTTCTCTTACTGATGAAAAAAATTCAAGGACTTATCAAGGACCTTTTAAAGAAAATTCAACGTCCATAAGACTATATATTTTAGACATAAAAATGCAAATGACAAATTTAAATCAAATTAATCATTTGCATTTTTGTTTTTTAAATAAAAAAATTAATGTGGATCTACAATTCTAATGATAAAACTGTGTACCAAGTTATATCCATTTAACTATTGAAGTTTTTGAGTTGTGTTTGCATGAACACAGATTCTTCTCCGACTCTATGAAATTAAATAACATACATTTTGAAAACAGATTTCATTGCAGAGAAGATTGGTTATAGGTATTTAAAACAAAACCAAGTTCAAATATATCAGTTATTTTCAAAATACGTTAGGATAATTGCAGGACTGTTTTACTCGAGGGAGGAATACCCTCTATAGCTTTTATTCTATTGCCAAATTAAGCTGCCTTTGAATATACAAAGAGATAAAAGATTGTTGATCGACAGCATTCCCATACAAACACTCTTTTTCTGATGGTGGAATTCTTAAATTAAAACTAAGTAACAAACTGATTTTCTCT
This sequence comes from Araneus ventricosus, assembly GCA_013235015.1. Classification (NCBI taxonomy): domain Eukaryota; kingdom Metazoa; phylum Arthropoda; class Arachnida; order Araneae; family Araneidae; genus Araneus; species Araneus ventricosus. The sequence goes on along the minus strand of BGPR01007155.1, from coordinate 28,576 downwards.
TCTGTCCCAAAAAATATTGGATGGTCAATTTGCTTATATTTCAAGGACTTTTCAAGGACCCAACAAAAAAAATCCAGTACTTTTCCAGGCCCCAAGTAAGGTAAATAAGTAAATGAGTTTTCAAGGACCATGGGAACTCTGAATAAGGCAAAGCAATCTTAAAAACATAAAGCTCATAATTGCACCAGTCTTAAAACATCTATAATATCATAAACATGAGAATGACAAATGCACACAGAGATACGAATTTCACCAAAGAAATAGAGCAATGTGTTCAAAAATCATTCAAATACTCTTACTGTAAATTTACGACGAAATAAAGGAAATTTTTCCATCCGAGTCACAAAAATCATTTTAGTAGTTAGCTATAGAAAACATAACTAATTTTATAGAAGTTTGTGTTTGAGACATCTTTAGTTTCAATGAAGTTAACAACGTAGTTACAGTTAAGGATCAGAATAATATGTCAATCAGCAAAAAGCTTAGTTGAGTTATATTAACGTCCTGTTTTGAAGCAACACGAGGACTATTTTAGGACGGACCTCGTAATTTTGAACCGCAATCAGATGGTGATGACGACACCCGAGCTGGCACCCCCCCCTCTCCAAACTGCCAAGCAACACCAACGGGAGGATGTTTGGCCACTACGTATGATTTAGATTGCAACAGGCCCCATACATGGCAGATCTTCAGTGGAATCAGGTTTCGAACCTGGAACCCTCCGGCCCCAAAGCCAAGACCTTACCACTAGGCCTACGTCAATCAGCAAAAAGCATCAATCCTTACAGTCAGAAATTAATCACTTCCTAAGCTGATAAATGAAAAAAAATTCCAAATTTTTAAATAAAGTGATAAATAACTTTTCTTTGTCAGTGCATAGTCAGATAAACCAATAGAGAAACATTTAGTATTTAAATTCAAATTAAAAATTAGATTTAATTCCTAAATTAACTAAAGAAAATTTCACAGAGAATATTTTAAAGCAGTGGTCCCAAATAATAACACAGCTGTATCCTCAATGTCAAACTGGAGAAGAACTTTTTATATGTACTTATATTTTGCATTTTTCTAAAATCATAAAATGTAGAATTAAAAATTTGGCTATCCAAAGTTCAGAAATAGTTTAGACAGCACTGATGCTTTCAAGACAGAAATAACTAAGAACATGATTAAAACAATAAAGTACACAATGATGACATTATATATAGTCATTAATTACACTAACTATACACAGATTCATGCAAGACCTTAGATGTCAATAGATATCGGATAATTATACACAGATTGACGATTTACATATATTTCCAGAATTCATATTGACTTTCTTATATCACATTTCTTAATGAGTAAAATGCGATTCATCCCTCATTTTGTACAAAAAACAAATTATTCACGCAGCAGTTAAAAGAATCTGTGGTGAAAATATCTAATTGTGAAACATGTAGAATATTTATATGCTAAAAATATTAAATATAGGCATAAGGTGAATTTGGAGCAGTTTAACAAGAACTTTTGAAAATAAAGATACTGAAAGTCAATTATAACCAAGAAGAAAACTGAAGACCATGAAATAATTAGAGAAAACTTAGAAGTACACTTTTTAAAATTAACCACAGACACCTGAAGATATTTGGTGTTAAAACAAAAATATGATATTATTAGACATTCATTCACAGCATTGCCAAAGTTTTTTTTTACAAGAAACTACCATTACTGATTTAAATTATAATCAAAGAAATTAAAATTTGTAAAAGACTTCTGGATATTAAGTTAAAAAAATAATCAATATAGAATGCAAACCACACAGTGTTAAAACCGACATTGATGCATTTGAGAATATTCAAACATTGCTACTGTAGGCGTGACAGGCACAAAAACTCTTAACCAACATACAAACTGAAGGTGAAAGATGGGGAAATGCAAAATATTTTCTTGGTTCATATATAATGTTAAATAAGTTTTGAAAAAAAAAATACCATTCTTGAGGTATTGTTGTAACTGGACATAAATGAAACTAAAAACAATTAACTTCCTTTAAAGTCAAGTTTAAATTTAAAAAAAACAAAGTTAAATTGACAACGAATGCTGATACCAATTGTTTCAAAATCCAGACTTTTGGCCGATTTTACTCTGGAAAGGGGACAACAAGTAAGATTTCCACAGTTCTTTGTTAGGTCATGCTTAGTAAAATGTAAACATCTCCCCCTCCATTTCCTCACTTTCCCCCTATTTTGGCGAAATCAAGTCCGTCTGGCACATGCACAAAAATGCAGAGGGTTTTGAAATATGAGAAGATAAAATAAAGAAAATATTGATGCTTGAAAACAGTCTGTGCTAAATCATATAATGATGTGCAATAAATTTAATTATTGAATGAATATGAGGTGTATGTTTTTCTCTCAATTATTTCAATATAGTGCCTGTGACACGATTTTAGAAGCAGCGGAAATGAGTTATGTTATCCAGTAACAGTAGTTATTACAAGTAAACATTCAAGAAAAAACAAAAATAAAACATAGGATAAATTAATATAGACTGGCAGGCAACATATGAAACATATCAGTGGCTCAGACTTAAAAAAAAAAACAAAAAACAGTGGGGGTGTTCTCCCCTAAACTTTCTCGTATGCTTCCCCAAAAAGGTGCCGTTTCCCCTTCCCACGCGCGGCTAAAAAAATTCGAACCTATTGTTACCCAGAATCCAATGATTATCAGAAGGTTTTTCAATATAGTGATTGAAAAATATCTAGGTAAAGAATAAAATTCAAAGAGGTGCGTTACGATTTTCCGCTTTTACAGGCTCAAGGCCAAGACAGACAGTCAACCCTTTCACGGATTTGGCCCAAAATTTTATATGGATCTACATCTTAATATAAATAAAAGTCATTGTGGGTTTATATGTTTGTATCTATGTTCCACATCTCCTCCTAAACCACGACACTGATTTCGACCAAACTTTGCACACTTATTTATTAAGACAAGGGTAAGATTACTGTCAACTTTTTAAAGCACTAAAGTTAATTAAACAGTCAGTTAATTAAAAAGTAACCGAAACCGTTTTTCCGCTGTAAGTTCGGAGCAAATTATCCCCCGAAAATTTTTATACCATTTTAAAGTTCAACATTTTACCTTTTTAATGATATCAATTTTATATCTGTGACATTTTTCCTTCAATTTGTATTAATTTTTCAAAATTTAAAAAAAAGTTGACACGCAGACGATTTTAAAATAAATCAAATTTAATGCCAAACTACACGTAGAATAACTTATTTTGAATGTCAAACATCACGTGATCATAAAGAAAGCCGCGATTATGTGATCTTTCAGAGAAAATAAACAAATAATTTAATAATGGAATAATAAATGTAATTACTCAACTCGACGCTTGATTTTTATTTTTTGAGTTTGCAGTCTATTTAATTTTAGTGATTTATACTTCTCCATATCAGATTTTATTCAAGAAGCTGTCGATAAATTGACGCTGGGACAGAAATCTATTGATAGATATAATTTAGCTGCAAGAGTTTTTAGATTAAAATTTAGAAACTAAAGTTTATTATAGCTAAAGAAAAATATGCGACAATATAGTATTTTGTTTTATGTATTCTTTTAAATGGTAGAAGTGGATGACATATAGCATGATGGATGGTACACAGATTATAAGGGCCTGATGATACCATTGAGTACAATGATGCAATTTACAGTAACGGAGAATATATGAGGAATAGAGAATGGTTGTTGAATTAGTAATTTTGGCACTGATTAATGAAAGTTTAGGTCAGATAAATAAAAAAAAATATGTTACAAGTAACATCATATCCTGTAGAGTTCTTAAACTCCTTAGAATTGTCAGGGGTACCTTCCGACAAACTGATATTAAAAGTCGGTGTGCCATTAAACTAATGATACGTAACCTCGATGTACCGAGACTGCGCACGGTTACAAATTGCACACCTAGGTCCAAACGTCGCGAGAGTGTTTAAAAACGAGAGTATTTTAATTTCACACATTCCGATAATACCGAAGGATTTGCCATCCATTTTCAAAAGGTAGGCTCAGGGCCAGACACTCAAAGGGGCAGGCGTACATTTCGAAAACCATATTTTTCCCCATGGGCAATATATGTGGCATGTTCACGTGTGTCCAGACCACAAAACCTCTACGTCCGTGCAAAAAACGTAAAACAAAAAAACATAGTATACAAAAGTGTGTTAGCATAGATAAACAAATTACCTAACTATAACAGCAAACACTCCTGTTAGTCGTCCAATAATGTATTATCAACCGCCAAAACTTTTAATTTTCCCTTTCAACATGTAACGAAACATTTACATTCGTGAATTTTAAAAATTTAATACTTCAAATTCTTTGCGCACGAAGTCGCGGGTTACAGCTAGTTTATGATAAAACTGTATCCAAAATTTTATCCATTTAGCTATTCAAGTTTGAGTTATAGTGTTCACATGACTGCAAACAGACAGACTTCCTGTGAACGGCTTTTGTCCAAAATTTGATAGAAACCTACAAATTATGCGTCAAGTTCACAAACCAAATTTCATCCCTTTATCTCCAATAGCTTTTGAGTTATCGTGTTCACAGACACACATAATTCTAAAATTGTGTTTTTCGGGCTCAGGGAGGTCTAAAACGTCGAGTTCGAATATTTTGACGATTACAATACTTTCTCTTTATATACGAGAAAGTAAAAAAGTATTAAAATTTTAAAGTTAAATATACAAAAATGTTAAGATATTGAAAAGTCTAGTTTGCATCACTCTAATTTGAAATTCATAAACCAATTTTGGAATTGCTGTTGTTTTGTATTACTTAAAGGTTATTTACTACCATTACTTAACTATTATATGCATTAAAGAAAAATTGGTTGAAATCTACAAGTTGGAACACACTCTTAGTAAAACGATGCCATCGCGCCAAAGCAAGATGGTAAACAAACGTACATCGGTCCCAGTTAAAAGTTAATCGTTTTTCGAACCCATTGTGTTTGTGGTTTGTCGCTGCACCATCTCCCGTTTTAAATGTAGAATTTCAACAGAACTACTAGCTTTCCTAGCTCATTGAATGTACGGAATCCGTTACTTTTAATTATTCTAATGAAGCATGAAAAATAGCGCTCGTGATGCCTGCGGCATCTGAAGTGGGCACAGGGCAAATTTTTTTAACTTAAAAAACATCAGCGGCTTCGCTTTCAGCAAAGTGGGATTCTAGTAGCTTCGCTAGCTTAGTGAATGTACGGAATCAGCTTCTTTTAATTACTCTAATAGAGCAGCAGAACATTTGCCCTTAGTAGCGTTCAAAACAAGTACAACAACTTCAAAAATCCCATGCAAACAATTTTTATAACAAGAAAAAAAAATCTCTCAATTATATGATCGGAAAAATATATCATCACTAAATAAACTCAAGTTCTATTTGTCATTTAATTTACTAATTGAAATCATACTAATTAAAATACATTTTATTTAATTAAATATTTAATAAATATTTTAAGTTATTTAAAAATCCGCATAGTATGTAAACAACTCAAATCATGCAAAACGCTTGCCATGACGTAAGCAATCTAGCCGATGGGTTGCCAATGGAACTAATCCGCTCGATTCCTCAGGTAACCATATTGGCGACGAAATCGGTGTGTTCCAACTTGTAGATACCAACCAAAAAAGTTGTATCTTTGTCTATTTCAAATGAGATGTGGATATCTTAAATTTTTGAAGTGTTTCTATACATTTTGAAATAAAACCCAAAGAAAAGGCCTTTCCAGGCAATCAAAAGCTATAAATCACAAAATTGTAAAATTATCTCAAATGGAAGTAAGCCAATATCTTTAAGACATTGGAATGAATTAAAATATGAAAAATAACATAGTAAGGAAGGATGTGTCACACAAAAATGAGTTAGTCTTTGAAAGTTTGTTGCATCACATAATTAATGTTAGACAGAGGGGAGCAAAATATAGAATGCATGGAACAAAAAGAATTATGAACATAAAAATTACCAGATTATTAAGCAAAGAATTACAAATTATTCAGTTATATATGAATTACTCATTTATTCGCAATTGTACAAGTGATGTACCATATAAGGAAATGGATAATTACCTTCTTTGTTCTTCTGTTTCTGAGTTTTTTCTTGGGGTGGAAGAGCTGTGGATTCACGATCTGATGGTTCCTTTTTCGAACCACTTTTTCCCGCTTTACTTTTTTTCACTTTGCTACGCAGAAATAAAACAAAAATTAAACGTAATTAAACCTTTTAAAAATACAAAAATAATTTTTAAATTTCACTTAAAAAACAGAGAAAGAATTTCATGCTTTTAAAAATTCTTTTAACAAGTTGCTACAACTAACATTAAGACATTTTTTTATATCTTTTATGAATGAAAATATTAAAGTATATATTTGTTATTATATACTCTTCACAAAGCAACTTTATTTGTTTACTTTCAGCCATTGCAAAATTTATGCATAGTGAAAAATGATTAAAAATTAAAACTCTTTTCATTTATATCATTACAGATTAAAAACAATTTAACTGATGTATATGAAATAGAATAAAACTACAGGGGAAAAAAAAAATGGAGCACATGCAAAACTTAAATTTTAAGAAAAATCCAATAAGAATGCTTCCAAGAAAACACTAATAAGAACACTTCCAAAAAAAATCTAATAAGAACACTTCTTAATTGGAATTTTGTTTTTAACTACTTAATTGATTTGCACAAATATTTATCCAATTATGGCAATTTTAAACTTGTACACTAAATACTATCATTCACAGACATTATAATTCAATACAAAAAATTCATAAACATTTAACTGTCCTTTAAGTTTTCAATTGAATTAAAATGATAGCACATTCCCAAAACAGAAGGTGTCCTTTTATTAGATAGCCAAGAAAATAAAATAGGCAAGTGGTTAAATCAAATAAATATTGTGTACTTCAGTTCCAAGTTTTATAAAAACAATGATAATGTTGAAAATTAAAACTGCTTATTTATCAAAGAGTGATAAAAGAATACTGCATGCAAGAAAATGATAGGACTATTACAATTAAACAAAAATTTTAATACAAAAATACACATTTTGAAGTAAAGCAATTTTGAGCAGTTCCGAGATTCAAAATACAGACACTCCGATTCATAAGTTGCTTCTCCAGTCATTAGCTAAAACTGAATTGATTTGATATGTTATATTAACATCCAGTTTTAAAGCTATATTGGGTACTACTAAGTACTAGGATGGATTTTGCAATATAAGTAGAGATAGTCCCTACTTTCAATGTTTCTACACCACACTAATAAACGGATGTTTCTATGACATCAAATTTAACAAATGCACCATGGCTAGATGGCACTGCAGTTAGGTTTATAACCTCCGATTTTCAAAACCAAAGATTCTTTTTTCCACCCAATAGTTTAAATTTTCAACAGTTACAAGTCGTTTCCGAGATGTTATTTAGCGAGAGAAAACAAATTTGTATTGCCTTCGTAAAATTGAAGCTAAAAGAAAAAAAAAAAAAAAAATGCATAAAACTCTACTGAATGAATTAAAAAAATTAAATAGATGCAATATTGCACAAGTATAAATTAATATTGGTCACTAGCTATCCAAGTAGTATGAAGACATTGTTCAATAACAAAAAGAAATGTTCAAAACATCATATTAAAGATACATTTTCATGTTATTGAATTTACAAGAGAAAAAAAAAAAGGTAACCTTTAGTAATTTTAAGTCAATTAGAAACAATGCAGTGTTTGTTTTTAAAGAACCAATCTCAGTTATTTAAAAATGTAGTGCATAGATGTTATTTCTTTTTCACAGAAAACAATGTTATGACACTCATTGAAAAAATTTGTAAGCATTCAGATATCATTCAAATAATTAACTGCAAAAATGATCTTTTATAAGTTACAGACAAAATAGAAACATTCATTGCAACAGACATTAACACAAAACTTACCCATGTGCAGCTTCCAATTCCTTTTGTTTCTGCATATTTGCATCATTATATTTCAAGACTCTACTCTCAGGTACCCACTCATCCCAGCTACATTTCAAAAGAAAACTCATTTAGTAAGGAAAAACCTTAAAAAAAAAAAATTGCTATATTTAAAACAAAACTCATTTAGTAAGGAAAAACTAGGGATGGGAAAAACCTACTGGTTTGAACCGAAACCCGTTTTGTTTTGGTCAACTGTTTTTTTTTTTTTAAATCCAATAACCGTGTAAGAAAACCAAATCGGAAGATAGGCTCGATTTGACTAAAATTTACCAAGTTATGAAGCTTTGAATTTCATCAACTTAAGCCAATCAACGTCAACCGCTTCCTTGGAGCGTCTGTTGGTTGGTGGATTACTGAAAGTCTTTATGAATAAATAATGGCCAATGGATTGATTTCTTGTAAAAACAATATTATAAAATTTTTTGTCTACAAATGGAGTTTCTTTATAAAAAAACCTCCGAAAACTGTTTATTTTGAGTGGTTATAACCGTCAGGTTAAACTGGAGGTGAAAAAGCCTGAATAACTGAAAACTGGTTATTTTTGCAATAACTGCCATCCCTAGGAAAAAAATTTGCTATAAATTATATAGTAATAAATTATTACAGATACAAAAGTAATTTACTTTTTATTCCAGCCACTGTAATGGATGAAATATTTTACATTCTTTTCCTTGATCTGACACTTCATACACTGAAAAATATCAGAAAAAATTTTTTAAATAAAAGTTATTACTTATAAGTGACTTAATGATAAAAATTCATTACTTAAATGACAAAACCTAAAATGCATCATATAAATGTTGATAGTATTAATTAAATATATATAAATTCATACAGAGGGGTAGGGACCCATATTTGAAATAACATTACATTTTAAAGGATTGTACATATGTTATTTATTTTTCAATATACCCAAGTTTTGAAAAATATTTTTTTCTAAAAATTTCAATAAGGCTACTTAAGCATTGTGCATATACAATAATGCATAGAAGCCATCCCGACCTCGTGCAAAGCAGTGCTGTATAATCCGATTGACCGGAACGCCACGCCAGCAACTCGGGAACTGAAGTTGGAGTCGTAACGGCCACGGCCAACCCCTTCCTGAAGGAGGTATGTCGCATTGGAGTGGAGGTGACTACCCCCACACCTTTCTATACTGTGCAGGGGAAGCAAGAACCTACTTACTGATCAGGTGGCTTCTCATCTGTATACCAGAGGAATGTGCATATGTGTTCCCTGGTTCCAAAACCCTCCGAGCTTTTGCGCATGCGCCAGTTGGAGTTATTTTCATCAAAATAAGGGAAAATGAAGAATGGAAGGGAAGATGTTTACATTTTATTTAGCGTGATCTAACGAAAACGCGCTATATGACTCATTGCCCGACACCCCTTTCCGGTGTAAAATCATACGAAAGTGCTAGTCTTGGGATATTAAAACAAACTATACCATAAAAAGAGTCCATGACCACTACACAAAGTAGAATTCAGTAATAATCTACAAACATCATATTTTAACTCTATTTTGTAATTGTCAGAAGGTTTCATCATGCATCATAAATATATTTTCTTCTCTCAATTTTGCAGACTGCAAAATAAAAGCAAGAAAATGAGAGTAATAAAATTAAAAGAAAAAATGTTTCAAGCTCAACTTATTAATAATTATGGAAACATCTAAAATTAAAATTAAGCAATCATTTTGAAAGATATTTCAATTTTTTTTTTTCCAATAACATTCATTAACTATGCAAAATTATATTTCCATATTTTGATATTATGCAATTCAGCAAGAACAAGACAAGTTCATTATGAGCGTCATTTTTCTCTGGAAGTATGTGAAAAATTACCCCATTCTAATCATAAGACTTTTTACAAAATTAGCTAATTATTTATCATAGATTATACACTCTATGAATAACTTATTAAAATTCCTTTTTCATTAAGTCATGCAATTGTACTTCATTTCTTATTATTCATCAAAAAATTAGCTTTTGAAGAATTATTTATCAACTTCCATTCCTTTCCAGATTAAAAATAGTGAATTTCAAATTAAAAAAAATCTGCAACAACAAAATTTTATTAAATTTTGTAACGAAACAAAAATGTATTAAATTTTCCATTGTGTGTTCTTTAAAATTTTTACCTGGGCTCAAGCAATAGATATTTGATTACATTACAATTAAACTAACAAATTTTTAACAGAAATTTCCAAAAAACTTCTATTTACACTTCCACTGGCAAGGCAAGTACAAAATACATAGAAATATGGAAGTAAATTTTTTTTTACAAGCTCTTTAATACACTGCTGGACAGAGCAATGGAGGTAGATTCTAAATATGAGTTCTGTCATATTAAAAATTGGAATATTAAACCAGATGAAAGTTATACTTTGACTAACAGATTTTGAAAAACAATAAAAATCTTTGAGAAATTAGAATGAACATAACATGAATACAAAGCAAAAACAAATTTTTTTGTTATCTTGATTTTCTTTATAGTTGTAGCAGATAAAAATATATTTATTATATATTTATAATAAGACTATATTTATAAATATTACCTTATTATTTCTTCATATATAATTTCAGAATCTAGTTAAGTAGAGGCGAGGGAATATTTCATGATAAAACAATAAATGGAAATTGCAAATCAAGCTATTTATAAATTTTAAAGATGGTGTCAAAGAAGAATAATAAACAAAGATAACTGCACAAAAATAATTTAATAATATATACCTTTGCTTCATACAATAAAGGGCCATGAAAACATAAAACTTTTTCTCCTGAAAAAATAAAGAAATTCAAAATACATCATTCGAAAGCAGTAAATATAGCAAAAGAAAGGAATGTCAAAACAGAGATAAAAAAATTACGAACATGATAAAATGAACATTACTTGTCAAACACTATTAAAAGTAAAGAACTCGAAACTTAATAAAATCTTACCATCAGCAAATCGCGGTTTTGGTGCCATAATCATATGTTTTAACAACTAATGAAAATTTGCATGATCCAGCTCACAAATTTCATGTGCGAACGTTTATAAATATACAAAATAACACAGTTATTTTAGTACATTCAGTCTGAAACCGCGAAACAGAAATTGTCTCTATGAATCTGGAAATGATAAATAGAGATTCTCTGTGGTTCTAGTGTGACAACTCACTTAAATGACAACAAATAAATTTTGTTTTAAGGTTTTGAAAATGAATTATAGTTAAAAACGAACATTTTTACATAAATATTTTTAGTTGATAATTTCAAAAAGTGTTCTTTAGTAACTGCTGTCACTCTGAAATCTCCCCCCTAGTTACAATTCTGTAATATATTTGGCAACTAGAATTTTATTTTCGTTTTATATTCAAAACTGTAAGGAGTTAGGAACCAAAACATTTTTATATGCTGAAAAAAGATGAGAAATGAAACGGATAAAATTAAATCCTAATAAAAGTGCCCAAAGTGGTTCCAGAGAAAAGAATTTAGAAATAATTTCTTGTCCTAAGGGAAGTTTAAATAATTCTAAAACTGTCAGACGAGCAGGGGATTATTTGCTGGGTAAAGCAATTTACTTGACGCTATTTTTATTTATTTATTTTTTAGCTGCGAGAATACAGCTTTACTACTGTTTCCCTAAAGTGTTTTTTTTATTTATCCGATTCTCGCATTCTAAACTACAATGTACAACTTAAGATGTTTCTAAATCTTTCTGTCATATAGGGCCTCGACTTGGGAATTCTCCAGTGCGAAGTATCGTGCAATGTCTTGCGAAGAAAAATGGAACAGATGACTTCTACACAATAAAGGTTTGCATATATTTTTCTTCCTATAATTCTCTTTCAATTTTTTATGTCCATTAGCATTTTATATTAATTATTTTAAATAAGAAACTTTTACTAAATTATTAACTATGAAAAAAGTATTTCTTTCTTTCAAAATGTGTGACATTTATACCTGAAATAGTGCATCGTTTTGTTATCATATTACAGTTGCCATGTATAATCAGCACCCGAAAAAACATAAAGAAGCAAAAAAATTACAACTCCTCCAGAATTGGATTTAAAAAACTACTTAACGATTTAACTACTAAGAAAAGGGGAAAAACGCCAAATGAGGAAGTCGTGCCAATTGTTATCTACTCCAGAGTGCAGCTCAAATGAATGCAATTTCAAGCGGAGAAAGGGTTGCTTTTCTACTGCTTCACATTGTTCATTGCATTAATTTCATATCCTAAGGAGGGGCAAAATTTTCTGCAGCTCTGATCTATCTCTTCTTGATTGATTTTCCATCTTCCTTTTCCATATTTTATTAATTTTTTGCCATTTTCGTTGATTACTGAATCCTCAAAGTGGAAAAATAAGCCAGTTAGAATTAAAGGGAAAGAACAATATTTTAAAATAATTTCGGGGGGGACTGCAGCTCTTTCGGACGAGCCGCCACTGCTTGCCAGGTACATTCATTTCCATTCCCCTCTTAGAAACAAAAATATTCTATTCTCTTGGAGACTATATAGATTTTCTGACACACAAAAATTGACTGATTGCTAATATTCATTATTACTTGGATTATTACTTGCATCATCTAGCATCTTTGAATTCCTACCTTACTTTAACCCTTCATGCGGAACTGGCTTGACACGCATAGCTCAGACATTTTCATCCCTCCCTTCTACTTTCAGGAAGGGTGGAAGTCTGTCCCTCCAAGTAGTCTCTTTTCTTTACCTGATGTTTGGACTTCCCCTATTCAATTGACATGACTGTTACACGGAATGCAGATATCGCTATATTAATCTTGCAGTCACATTGCACCCAAATTTGTCACACACATGATTGTTCATAATATCCAATTTTTTTTTGTGATCACGGATGTTTATTTTATTCATTTTTTGACTTTATTATGTAAAATTTATTGTTGTAAACAACCGTTACCTCGAAATCAGTTTTGGTCAAATTAGAGAAATGTTAGACCAGCATGTTTGGTTTAAGTGATGGGAAGACTTTGGTGTCCTATGAAGAAGTATGTGTTTCTTGAAGGGGGTAGAGGATACCTCAAAATGCCCTACTTCATCATTGACTCAGATCAGAAAGTTGCAAATGATATTCCAGGCAAGAGATTTATAAACAAACATTTATTTCACATTTTAACAATGTATATTGTGCAAAAAATGAAATTGTCGGTTAGAACATTAAAAACATTTAAACAAAATGAATCTGCAGAAATATACGTCTCGTATCAAAAAGTTACCATGTTCACAAGTATACTTGTTGAGAAGAGGAATCCGTTTGGCAAAAGGACTATAGGTACATCCGGATCTGGGTAGCTGATGACCATCAAGCTGCATTCCAATTGCAGATGAGGGAAATCAGTCAAAAGGCTCATACTCTGTTTAGGCAAGATGGCTAACATAATCTGTTGTACTACCACAGAGGCTCATACTTCACCAAGGCTTTTGCTGCTAGCTCTTTCTATCTGACGGAAATGAAAAAGGCACTGCTGTAAATACTTGATGAATAGTGCGTGCGCAGAGCTGCACCTTTTTAGCATCTTGCATGGAAGAATAAAATTCTACCTGCCACCTCATGGCAAAGTGAGAGATGTAAATGCAAAGGTTCGAGAGGCCGCCACATTCTATTGTCTTTGCTTCATGGATGACTTTTTTGCAATGATATCCCCACTTTTTTCTTTTAATCTTTCCCATAAAGGTCCGTGATTAATTCTGGAATGCTAAAAATGGTAATTAATAGATATTAACAATACAGTCGAACGTCGCAAATCCGGAATAGTCGGGACTTCGGCAATTCCGGATTTGGGATAATTCCAGATTTTAGATAATTTCAATATTAAGAAGTGAATTTAACATCAGAAAACACATAATTCAATTCAATTTTTTTAAAAACATTATTTATTACTTGTTTCCTTTGATTTATAAACATAATTATTATTATTTCTTATTAATTTTACCTTTTTTACAAAACATTTCATTTAAAGTGAGTTGATTCACTAGTTTCGGTTTTTGATTAAGTAACTTCTCTTTTATTTTATGTATTGCCATTATGTCTGACTCTGACATAAAGTCTCTTTACTCAAGTTCTTTTATTGCGGTGTTCAACACTTCCACTAGGTTGTCAATTGTCATTTCATCTTCCGCTTGTGTTTCTTCCTCACTATCGGAAACCAAAGTTTTGGAGTTCATCAACACCATACTGCATATTTCAGTATCGGTGAGTCAGGGCATTATCATCGGAATGCCGTACTTCAAAGGCGTCATCTTCGGCAATTTCGTGTCCTCTTGACTTTGCGTACTCAAGTAGTTTGAAAATTTCAGCCTTTTCTTTTGAAATCTGAAATCCTTTGAAATCGGTATCCACGTTTTCTTCGTCCTCCTAGAATATGGTTGGACTAATGGACTAGACATTCTGGACTAGTTTGTTTTGAGTGCTAGAGAGGGGAAGGAGGAAGGTATTGTAACTCTGCGATTCGTTACAAATACCCAGAATACCTTTGTCGCACATCGTTGTATACGTGGTTAAATCCTTACCCTCCCCGCTTTCTGCTGACTTTGGGCTCCGATTTGTTAGATAAAAGCTAAGGATTTTTTGGGGGGGCTTTACGGAATGAAAAAGGTCCGGATTTGCGATGTTTGACTGTATTAAATATGAGATTGTTTTCATTGCCTGTGAAGTGCATTGTGCTCGAACTTGTTGGTGTGAATATTATGCCTGGCAGAGAGTTAAAGTTTGTTAAGCACCTAAGATTGGCTTTTTAGTTGGTTCACGGAACCTTTTGCAATGATATTTGTCGAGTTGATTGCTCATTAAAAGCCGCCACAGGACATTTTTTTTTGCTTTTGACAAAATCATTCATTAAAACTAAATTCAAACATAATTAAGAAATGATTGTGACATTTTTTTTAGAATTGTCTATTAATATGTATAACATTCTTCATCCAGTTTCTATTAAATCTTCTACAATTCTTTTTTTCTGAAATTTATATTTGGCTAGATTTTGACACTTCAAGATCTAAAAGATGAAACTCAAGATGACAGACAAGGCAAAATGCTGCTGCATACAGAATATTCTTTATTATCTCTTCTCCATTCCCAGGAGGGAGTAGTGCATCATCATGGATTATTTAAGGTTACAGTTACAGTATTTTAATTTGTATAAGGTTGAAATTTGTTATATATTAAGTTATCTATGTATAAAAATTATGTTAAAAATGATTAATGTATAAAATTTTCTTGTTTCTTGAATTTCAAAACAATACTGAAGGTTTAAAGTACTTCAAGTTTTGTATTAACCACTTAATGATCACATAATTTTCAAGAAAACAGTAGAAAATGTGCCTATTTCTTTTTATTCAAGAAAATTGTATAAAAATAAGTGTATGAACCATGGGTCGATCCGGACGAAAATTGGGGCCATTTTGCGGCCCCTTCACAAAATTCCACTTCTTAAAAACAGCCCCTTTACAAAATTCCCCTTTGTAAAAACGGCCCCTTCACAAAAACTTCTCCTTCACAGAATACAGAAATATGACTGCAAAAATTGAAGTTTTTACATGATAAAAATTTTTTTCTCAAAAGTATTTTTATTTTTCACAAAAATGGGCCCCTAAAAAAAAAAAAATTAATAAGCCTGTATCAACCCCTGTGAACAATATATGTATTCTTTTTTAATTTTTTGGAACTTTTTTCAGCTTGAAATTAAGAAAATTTAATTTTTCAGGAAAGCCAACATAAGAAATAAATGTTTTTCCAGATATAAGAAATGGATTGTTTTTAATCTTTTTGGTGCATTACTTTTGAAAACTCCAGCCTGTACATATTACGGGCATAAGAAATAGAATGTAACCCCCCCCCCCCCGTGATTTTGACAGGAGCGAGAAGGAAAGGGTTAAAAATGCAGAAAGATGACATTATTTTGCATTTTAAATCATAAGGCCACAGTGGCCTAGTGGTAAGGTGTTGGCCTCGTTCAAAACCCTATTCCACAGAACACCTGTTGTGTATTGGGCCTATTGCACCTTGTCCTCCTGCTGGTATGGAGGGGAAGTTTGGAGAAGGCGGTGCTAGCTCAGGTGTCGTTCTCATCATCTGACCACGGTTCAAAATTATGAGATCTGTTCCAAAATAGCCCTCATGCTGCTTCAAAACGGGACGTTAATGTAACTAAACTGCATTTAAAATCATAGTTAAAGTTTTTAGAAATATGAATATTTTAAACATTCTGTTTGAAGGAAGAATTATTCTTTACTAGCCATTTGCATGTGTGTCTTACCCCAGAAATTATTTTTGATAATACCTGATATAATTTTGAACTTAAAGTGTATTTTTTTTTGAAATCAAGTATCTTATTAAATAGTTACCCGAGGGATATTGGCGAAGAAAGCTGAAGTCTCTAATAATTGATTTTAAAATTGTTTTCTTATACACCAACAATAAAATGTAATTTTATTTAAAAAAACTGCTTAAATTTTCATATGATTCGATTTGTTTTTGTAGAAGAAATAGATACAGGATAGCATATTGTATGTTATTCTTATTTTGCTGTTTACTGTAATGGTATTAGAAGTTTCTACTAATATAATTTAAAATTTACTAATTATTTTGAGGAACTAAATATATGCCCATATGGAAAATTTTGCTATTTCAGAAACGTTTGTGTTGGGTACAAACAACTGATAACGCTGCTAAAGCATTTCACTGTATCTTCATCATATTTTTAAAAACTTCACACCAGGAATTTTTTATTAAGTTCCTATGAAGTGTAAAAAATTTACTATGTGTCGGCTTAAGTAATATGTACATTTGAAATTTTTAAACATGTTGTTATTTCTTGATAGAAATGGCTTTCTGTGGAACTTGAGTCTCAGAAGTGCATTTGTTTAAATAATTGAACAGTTTTATAAGAGTGAAACATTTGTTAATTGTAGCAAAGATTTCAGTGAGACTTTGGATTGCTCTAACACTGTGTTCCATAATAATAGCTTATGAATATATTTTATTTCATCCAATAAATTTATTGACGAAGAAAAATGTCTGTTTCCAGGATGAGTGCTGGGAAGAGATCAAGACAAAAGAAGGCTTGAGCCTTATTGGACGAAAGAAGAAGCGGGTGTGTCTAGTACTCGACTGCCTGTGTGCCCATGAATTTAATTCAGCTACGAGAGCCTTGATTAATCTTCAGCATTATGTGATTCGAGAGAAGAAACTTTCGGAAAAGGAAGCTATATTAATTTTTTATGATGTGGTCAGCGTTGTGAGTGATTTGCACAGGGTATGGAATTTTTCTGGCTTTCATTAATCATAAATGAAAACAAACGAAAAATCTCAAAAGGTGAAATTAATTTGTTATGTATCCTAATGTCAGCTGTTTTGTTTGTACTTTTAACTCTGTTACAAGATGATATTCTTTGTAGAGATAGTCATGTTTCTGATTTTTCCTGGTTTTATATAACAAAGATAAGATGTTTTTACTGATATGTGCTTATTTAGAAATCTTTATAATATTAATTGCACACAATTTTCAATATTGTCAAAAGTTTAATATTATCATAAGGAACAGGTTCAATGTATTATTTTAAAGATTTAAACAGTGAGTGTTCTGTTTGATCTTTGAAATGTCATACATGAAAATGCTTGTTTAAGACCTTTACTAAAAATTTTCATGGCAAATCCAAGACAAGGAAAGAATAAATATTATTATTATTATCAGAAGTACGAAAAGATTTTATAAATCGTGCAAGTTTCCCATTTTTTTTTTTTTTTTGTTAAATAATTAATAAAATTCTATGATTTTTTTTTCTTTCTTTTTTTTAAGTTTGCTAAAGAGAATTTGTGTTTTACTTTTATAGCTATTATTTTGTTTTTAGGATTTTGAATACACTGCTGTTTTTCAATTAAATATTTTTTTCTTCTTTTGTTTGAAGAACTTGAACTCCCAGTTCTTTTTATAATAGTGACTTCTGTGTTGTTTCTAAATTTAAATATTTTGAGCTTCTAACTTTTTAAAATGTGTCTTTTTTTATAAACATTTCTTGTTTCATTTAAGATTTCATTTTTTTTATATTTTACATTTTTATAATTTAATGAATTTTTAAACTGCATAAATCTAATGTATTCATTTTTTAAAAATTTAGTATTCCTGGCATTTTATGTGAAATAATATTGTGCTTTAATTTTCAACGCAGTATATTTTATTCCCCCCCCCCCTATAAATATGAATGAGTCGATAGTTTTAAAAATTTTTATTCTGAATGAACTCTGAAATGTAAAACTAGTGATATTTATATTATTCATCTTTTAACATTACAGCAAAACATTGTTCATCGTGATTTGAAGCTTGGGAATATAGTTTTGAATAAACAAACTAGGAAGATAACCATCACCAATTTTTGTCTGGGCAAACATTTATTAAATGAAAATGACCTTTTGAAGGACCAGAGAGGGAGTCCTGCATATATAAGTCCAGATGTTCTCAGTGGTAAGCCTGCATTTAATTTTGAGTTATAGTGTGAATAATCCAAAAATTGTTGAGTATATCTCCATGTTTTACTCTTTGTAGTTTTTATATTCTTCAAAATATTTTAAGATTTATTTGATAAATGTTTTGTGAAGAAAACATTATTACCAGTGGTGTAGTCGCAAAATAAGCAGTACCGGTTTGCTCTAAAAACAGTGCGGCAATGCTCTAACCTGGTTGACAAAATCGCACTATTTTAAGATCGTTTTCTTACTTTTTTCTTAGTTATTTCTTGTAAAAAATGTGAAGCAGCACCGGAACAGTGTTTCAGTGTTGTTCCAGCTCCACTATACTCCTGATTATTATGCTATTTTTCAAAAAGACATTTTTATTACAATGGAACAGAAAGTGTCTTGAATATGTTAATATAGATTGTTCTCTGAGTAATCTAAATCTTCCCTTATTTCACTTAATTTTATTTCTTATTGTTTCAAAATTGTTTGTAAAGTGTTTGTCTTATTAAATATTTTTTTAAAAAAAACTTAAATAACTTTTAAATACCATTCTAGTGCTTATAAAGCTTATCTGTATCTATTATTTATGACATCATGCCTTTCAGAATACTTTGGAATATATCGGAATTGAATCATTAATTGCAGAAGCCACATGATGTTTATGCTGTTTTCACATTCTAAAGGGATATTTACATAATGACTAAAGAAATGACAAGAGTCAAGTAAAGTCACATTATATGTATATAAAATCTACGAGGTTAAAAAAAATCATTATTGATTTAACATTGATTTTTTATCCTGACAGTACTAAAAGTCCCACTTTAATCACACTTGTATCTTTGTAATATGACCTTTTACCTTGACGGAATTCGCAAAAACAAGATGAATGTAGTTCCAACAGCAAGCAGTTGAAGGCAGAACTTTTTTTTAAAAAAAATTATTAATTAATTATAAAAGTTTTTTCTCTTTCTTGGGGCTGCTCTGCTCCAAAACTTATCTAATGGCTTAAATTAAAATTGCAAATTTGCTGGTAAATTAATTTGGGATACAAAGGATGAGAAAATTAATCAGTTTTTTTAAAGCTCCCAGCATTTTGATATTATTCAGTCATATGGTCTCTACAGTCAGTGATACTATTATATGAAATAATGCAACATTTTGTATTTGGCTAATTGCTGACATGATTTGTAACAGGTAAACCTTACCTTGGGAAGCCCAGTGATATGTGGGCTTTGGGCGTAGTTCTCTTTACTATGCTGTACGGCCAGTTTCCGTTCTATGATTCTGTACCCCAAGAACTGTTCAGGAAGATTAAAGCAGCAGAATATACCATTCCTAGGTTTGTATTCAATTTGTTACAAATTATGTAAATTTAACATATTTTGGTTCTTGGTGAGATTGATTTTGGCGGCATATTTGGCGACTTGGCACCACGAAATGTTGCTGTTGTGCTTTCATTGAGTGAGTTGGACTCGTGATCTTTGGTGACGAGGCTGCTGAATTTGGCCAAGAAACTAAGCCAATTTGCGGTGTAGCATTTGGAGTTTTTCCCGTGCTCTGTGTGTTGAACCGTAGTAGTCTTTTGAAGACTGTTGTTTTGCTTTAATGAATATAAATATTTGTAAATAATATCAAGTCCATTCAATGCGACGGACCCTGCAGAACTGTAACACATTGAATCCTTTCGCTTGTCTGAGAAAAATGGGTACTTTTCCGTTAGCCGGGCGCAAATGTCGCCAATTGTGAACCAAACACGAGCCAAGTCGCCAAGAGAATGGTTGTAAGAAATTTGGCAGAATTCTACATTATTTGGCGATTTTTCGCTTGCGCCCAGCTAACGGAAAAGTACCGAAAAATGTTTCAAACTAATGGTACATTTGAGTATCTGTATTTTCCTAATGCCTGACACACCAAGTTAGAAAGCATGAAACAGAACTCATTGCAAATTTATCTTCATTTGATATTTGCAGCTTCTTATGTTAATTTGTTCCTTTGTGAGAGCGAGGCCGAGGAGTTGGTAAACATTTGCTTTGCCTGTAACATGAACTGCCCATTTATGTGTTACATTGAAATGTGAAATGAGACTGATATATTTGCACTAATCTTACACAACATACTGTGTGCTTAAAATAAGTGAAAGGAGATCTGTACATGATTTTCCCTTTTTTTTTTTTTTTTTTCTTCAGTGAGGTATGATATAATTACGAATTCTGTAAATTGAACAAATTTTGCCTTTTTGGTGACTTGGTGCAATGAAATTTCTACTCTCTTCTAGAAAATTCGGTAGTCTCCTGACAGCATATAAAAACTTTGCTGCAATTGACGATAGTCAGTTGATGTTGTGCTTTCATTAAGTGAATGTGGCATGCAATCATCTATGTTTTAACCGAGATGAAACTCCTGGCCGAGACCCGAAGCTAATTTGCGGTGTAGCATTTTGTGTTCTTCCTGTGCTCTGTGAGTGAGCTAGTTTGAACCCATAGTAGTCTATTGAAGACTGGATTATTTTTGCATTTATCAACTGTAAATATTTGTAAATAACATCTGTAAATAAATTTCTGTTTTTGCTGTCTTAATTAAAGTCCAATCCACGTATCCATCCAAACCATAACAATATGATTATGATGACAGTAATTATTTTTGGTACTTTTCCGTTAGCCGGGCGCAAGCGAAAAATCGCCAAATAGTGTAGAATTCCGCCAAATTTTGGCGACATTTGCGCCCACCGACTTGGCTCGCGTTTGGTTCACAATTGGTGACATTCTCGCTTTTGGTTCACATTGGCGACATTTGCGCCGGGCACAAGCGAAAAATCGCCAAATAATGTAGAATTCCGCCAAATTTTGGCGACATTTGCACCCAGCTACTTGGCTCGCGTTTGGGTCACAATTGGCGACATTTGCACCTGGCTAACGGAAAAGTACCTTATTTTTTTCTCTGATATTTAAGTCAAACTAACAGCGATTCTTGCACTGACTGTATGAAATGCTATCTCCATTGGAAGTCCGATTGCAAAAGTGAAGGAAGCATATTTTACAAGGATATTGATTTGAAAGTGCTGTAACAATTTCAAATTGGTGAAAGATTCTTCTTTGATTTATTATTTTAAGTTGGAGTACTGACAGAAAAGATTAAAGACAGCAGATATGATGAGTCATCCAGAAATAAAAGATTAAAGTGCTGCTTTTAGCTGTAAAACAAAATATTGCATGTATGTGGTATGGGTATATGTTTTACCCAAATTATTTTATTTTTTTTACATAAGTAATTTTTTGATAGACGAAATTTAACAATATAACGACAAATAAAAGTCTGGCAAAATATTCATGTAATTTCAGCAATTCCTTTTTACTACCAAGTTAATTGATTCGAGGAGAATTAATTTCATTGAAAGTTGTGAAGAATTTAGTGAAGAGACTGTTATTATTTATGTTTTTTTATTTGTATTGTAAAATCATAAAGTCTCTATCTTTTCTTCTTTCTAAAAGAGCATTCTGACTTCTTTAAATTCTTTTTTCAACCCTTTATAAAGCCATTTTTTTCTAGTAGTGGTATAATAAAATAACTTTGGTATCGAGATTAATTTAAGAAAAGAAATTCATTTAGCTTATTGGATGAAATTATTTTTGTTAGTTAATTTTATTAATTAATAATTAAGTACCAAGTCAAGACACTTCATTGTGGTTTGAGATAAGAAACAGCAATATCCAGAATTTGGTTTCATCGGAAAATTTGGCGAGAACTTGCACCAACCTTAAAAAATGCATTTAAAAATTGATGGATTTGGTTGGAATTATATTCTCACGGCATTATAAAGGGTTAATTTGTTTAATTATTAATAATATCCATTTGCTTTTTTTGTTCACGTCAGAGTTTTAACCTGTTGATAAAATATTTCATTGTGAAACGAGTTGAGCGAAAGTTCCCTGTTTCCCCCTATAGCAGGTTAATGAGTTATCACTCACAAGTTTTAGTTATAATTTTTTGATTTTACTATGCTCCTTGCAATCAAATATTGTAATTGGAACTGAAATCCTTAATGGATTTTTTTCCATTTATTTCTGAGGAGTTTTTTTTTGTATCAATACACTTTAAATATATTTTTTTTCACCCATAACCTTGTGACATTTTCTACATCCTCAAGTGAAATTCTTTTAATCATAGGGAATGAGTTAAAGAATTTTACTTTGATTAACATTAAATATAATTTAATATAAAGAAATAGCAACATGAATGGCCCTAAACTTTTTTGATATTGCATTTTTTGAAAATTGCACTTTAAAATTTTTCATATGAATATGTAAGTGAAGTATTGAAATGTTTGAGTCTATTAGAACATTGCTGTTTAAAAAATTGAAGCTCTCATTGGGGCTTAACCATTATTATGAACTAAGCATACATTTTTTAGGCATAATTTGTAGATGTTATTTATTTAGGGATCTTGTTCTAAAAATATCCTGTATTATTTATCATTTATTTGAGGAAAAACATTTGCAATTTTGCCTTTTTAATTGGAAAGGGAAAAAAAAATCTGGAAGGTCATTTTCCATTTATTTCATGGCAAACATTTATATTACTGTTAATATACAGTTATAAGTTGACTTCTTGATGTGAAAGTTTTTATGCATTCCAAGAATGATTTTCATTGTTAGCATTGCTAAAAACATGAACATAATCTTAAAATTATTTTTAATTTTGTTTAATATATTATTAATTTTTAATTGTAAATTAGAATGATACTTAACAGTTTTTTCTTCAAAAGTAAAATTTGCTGAAAAGCAGATAATAAAATTAAGCAACCTGTTTGATAAAAATCGATTATTTTAAATCTTTGATTGTAAATGGAGTATTAGGTCAAAATTTTTACTGTTTAACTACAGAATAAATAATGGTTGATTTAAAATTTTCTAAATCGTCTGAAAATATAAAGAAATCATCATGACTTTTAGGAATGGACATTTATTTTTTTACATTATGTGAAAATTTTATTGCACTGATTCCTTATTATATAACTAAAAGTTGCAACTTTTTATTTTAAAATTAAAAAATGTATGAAATTGAACACATTGGAAAGATCATAGAAATATTTTGGCAGCATTAAGTGATTAAAAGCTTTATTGCTTTTTTTTCATATTTATAAGTATAAAATAATATTTTGCTGTTTCTTTCTTGCACACATGAATGCTTTGACACTTCAATTTCCTAAATTATAAGTCATAAATATTCTCTGATTGGTTTGAGATTGTTGTTCACAAAATCTGATATGTTGCATTTTCCGTCATTATGGCAAATGTCCAGGTTTAATTGGATATTTATTTTTAGAACTCAATCGTAGGGTTTTTTTTTTCCTTTTTCATAAATTGTAATTGTTATTCCAGGGCTTTCAAAGACTATAACAAATGATAACACAATAATTTTATTGTCACATGCCTTTAAAATGCTGATTGCTGATGAAGTGTGAAAAGGAATCGAGAAATTTTAGGTAGATGAATTACAATATAAAAAATTTCCAGTCTCCTAACTGTTGCCACATGAGAAATCACAATTTAATTCCAAAAGATAAATACATCAGAAACAAGTAATATAAAAAAAAATTTAAGTCAATTCCTACTTAGGTTATTCGAGATATAATGAAAAACGTACTGTGCATGCGCAAAGATATGGTTGAAATATGGAGGTGCTTCGATGATCCCATGGGCCATCCATATACCCAAGAACCAAGTCTGTAATGTTCATAGTTTTTGAGATATAATGAAAAACGTACTGTGCGTCATGCAAAATATGAAATGACAGACAAACAGACAGACAAGAAAGCGAATTAATATTGCATTGTCATCTAGTTCTGAGCTATGCCTAAAGTTTCAAGTCTCCAGCTCATAGGGAAGTTAGTTTAAAATCGATTGCAAAATTTGAACAAGATACATATATAAATATATATAGGGAGAGTGTGAACTAATAGTAGGAATTGAAAAAATAGGCAATTTGTAATGATAGGTAATAAACTCGTCATAGGGAATAACCATTAGTAATAATCAGGATGAACATTTAGAAATAAAAAAAAAAGTCCCTTTATTTTATGGATTTTCTCCTTCTCCATTACATAGTGGAATATTCTTGCCAGTTGAAGTTGTTGGTCTCCATTGTGAATATTCTACTTCTATAATATGGAATGATACATTTTCATAGAGTTACTCCAAAACTTTATCAAATGTAGAATTTTATTACTCAATCTTTTTAGGAAGCAATCCTTTGCAGTTCATTGCGATAAAAAATGCAACAGAATAAAGGCCATTTTTGTTTAGAGATTCTGAAATAATTTTGTACATTGTCCTTTTATTCTTTTCTTAGTTAAAAGCAATATATGCCGATAGACCTTAAGTTAATGATTGAAGATACTATTTTTTCAAATGGTGTCAGTTTAGTTCTTTTATTTAATTTGCCCTTGATTTCTGATCCAGCTTGCACTTTACTAATTGATGAATATTTTCCTTTTGCAGTACTGATGGGAGAGTTTCTGAAAGCGCCAATGAAATAATTCGAAATCTTCTGGTCTTGAATCCAACCAAACGCATGACTGCTGATCAAGTACTCGATGCTCTGAGTTCTATTCTTGCAAAATGGTAATTTGTTTCACTGTTGTACTGAAATTCTTTCTTTAATACTGGAGTTGTCTGATGTTTTCTCATTCCACTCTCAATTTATCCTGAGTTTATGGGTCAAAAAATGGCAATTTTGCACCTGAATCGCTACCAGTTTCAGAAGAAAATTCAAATTCAGAAGAATCTGATTCTGAAATATCCAAGCTTTTATTCATCTCCAATATCATCTAAATCAGATTCACCCAAATCAGAACCATCAGGCTACACACAAGCTGTGATAATAAAAAATCGGATAAAAAAAATCAACTTCTATCTGTGAATTCTTACAAAAAACTAAACAAACAGAACAGTTCACTTTCAACCTGCAATTAGTATAGTGCTACCATCTAGTGGCTAGAAATGTCAACAAAAGTCATTGAAGCAAGCATATAAAGAATATTTCGTGAAAGTCGCTACACAGTGTAAAATTTTATATTGCCTAAGCTATTCACAGGATGAGTCGATTTGAACGATTCGCATGCCCGAGCTGTGCTAGGTGTGATTGTGTTCCGGTATTTTACTGGAAATCCGGTATTTTCTTCATCCTTATTACCGGAATTCCGGTATTTTCTGATAAATGTATTTTTTTTAAACTTAAGAGTGCCAAAGACTTAAACTTCTACGGATTCTCCATATTGTCTACGCAATTTCGGCTTCTGCTACGGACTACACAAATTATAATCCATACTACGGAAAATTTACTTTGGATTATGCTGAGAAATGATTTTTTTAGAAATTGCAATACCATAACTAAAAATAACTACCTCACTTGTGTTATTGAAAGCTCATGAACTAAGACAAAATAAATTAAATCAATTTCTTATGTGAAAAAAGCATATTAAAAATTGCATGCAAAAGTTGAATCTACGCTGTAATGAATGAATACATATCCGTTCCCTACATATAATTTTCCTGCTAAAATTTCAGGTATTTTTTCATGAAGCCACAATCGCCCTGCTATGCACGGGCAAAGCCGGAAAGGGGTTAATATATACTCCATAAAATTCTTTGGTTACCCCTAAATTTTCTCTCTCTAACGCATAAATTATTTTAACAACTCTTTCGCTTTGAGATTTGTGTTGCCAGTTTATCAGGAAAGTTTTCATGTTGTAGCATTTCATATTTTCAGAATTCAAAGGATTTTTAATTTAATGTTCTATATTTTAATTCTTGAGTATCTCATTGAACTTCTAAATTTTGAATGAAGTTATTTATTAATTTGATTTAGCACTATCATAAAGTAGCTGTATGTATTTCTGGAAGTAATTAATTATCTAGGAATAATTAGGGTTAATTAGAGGTGAGCACCATTTAAATAAAAAAAATGCAGCAAAATTATTAAAAATTTTGAAGAAAACTTTAAAAATATAATTTACTATGTTGTTTATTTAGTTCATCTTTTGAAGTTACAATAAGTCTATAATTTGACATCTTTAATAGTGTTATTCTACTTCAGAGATATAAAAATTTAATAAAAGCTGATGCATGTGCCAGATATATTTTGGATGGCAACTTGGGGAAAAAAAAAATGCTTATTTGTATGGAGGGTTCTGAGTTAAAGTGGATCAAGTCCATGAGATTCATTTCCGAGTCCAAGAGATTCATTTCCGAGTCCACGAGATTCATTTCCGAGTCCACGAGATTCATTTCCGAGTCCACGAGATTCATTTCCGAGTCCACGAGATTCATTTCTGAGTAAACAGATTTCACCATATGATCAGTTCAGGGGTCCAGTCCAGGTTTCTTTTTTAGGGGCCCATTTTTGTGGGGAAAAAAAATATTTTTGTGAAAAATAAAAATATTTTTGTGAATTTTTTTTATCACGTAGGATCATCAATTTTAGCAGTCATATTTCTATATTTTACTTGAATTTTAGTTTTGTGAAGAGGCCATTTTCATGAATTTGAATTTTGTGAAGGGACCATTTTTATGAAGTGGAATTTTGTGTAGGGCCCCAATTTTCGCCTCGATCAACCCATGCAGTTGCATTTAAAATAGGGATGTAACGAATATTCAGCAACTATTTGGTATTCGGCCGAATAAATTCAGGTAATAATTTTTTTTAAATGCACTTTTTAAATATATTTAATAAAGAATATTGCAAAATTACTCTTTAATACATTTACTAAAAAAAAATCTAACATTTACCAAATTTTAAATTGCATTGTACATAAGTATATTTAATGATGTTGCATGGCATTTATCATTGTAAAGCCTGAAATTATGATGCAAAAACAATACTTGCTGAGCATTTTCAGGAAGAAGACTGCTCTGTTTGGTTTCATACATACTTACATATTACGAGGTTCAAAAAATAAATGCTCACTATATACTGTATTTCCAGGAGCTGAAAGATATTTTTTTGCAAATCTTGGACCCCTCCCCCCCCCACACACACCAATTAACTGGACATTCCTTCTTAGCTATTAGATTTTTTTTGTTTTATAAAAATAGGAATCCACTTCTAATAACTTTAATTTATCCTCTGAATTTTCTTTTATGTTTGTCATTGCCATGTTCTAGACTGATGACTTTTTAAAAAAATTTCTATTTAGCAAGTCCAAAATGATGAGGGTTTGTCACTTTTTACTATAGGAATTAAGATATTTAGAATATTACAAAAAATGCATCAAGGTGTTATTATTTTTTAAATGTGCAAATAATAAAAAATCATTTTTTTTTTTTCATTTTAAATTTGAGCAGTATTTTATTTAAATTCAAAAGTAAAATGTTTTTAATAAGTAGGTTTTCGGCCACCGAATACTCAGTATTCGGTCTGAAATTTGGCCAAATCACTATTCGTTACATCCCTAATTTAAAATAGCAGTGGACTACTATTCTTCCGCCAGGAGAAAAAACCTGAGCAGGGTTGTAGTGTCTAGGTGTAATAAAGCTGTTGGGAGTGCTGGGATAAAGGAAATCATTGATAAGGTTTAATATTAAGTAAGATTGTATTTTTTAAAATGGATTTAATTAATGATTAATTTGCCCAGCTGTTCTCCCAGGTCGTGAAATATCAAAATGTAAACAAATATCTATTCTGCTTGTAGTTAAATAAGCAGTTAAGTATAACAGGCAGTGTGGCATGTTGTCATTGGTGAACATCAGATGATGTCATCCAGTCAGTGGCCAATGAAGTCATGCCACCTTTTACAAATGATGTAATGGGTTGCAGTTGCCAATCAGATCATGCCACCTGTTGGGATTTAAAAACAATTTGTGCTTGCATGTAACTAGAAATGTTTGTTGCTTTGATTATAGTTGTTGGATACCATGTATTGTAGTCAGTTAGTTAGCTATCTTTACTTTGAAAGAGTTTTTAAGTTTATCTGATGCAGCTTCAATAAAGCATGTTTTTATTTTTAAAAAGTGTCTCTCCGCTACCATAGTTTTTCACAAAAGTGTCTACTGTCCTACTGCCAGGAGAAAAACCCTGAGCAGGGTAGTAGT
>BGPR01007154.1:50634-73543 GCA_013235015.1 Araneus ventricosus | reverse complement strand
CACACTATTTTTTTCAATGCAGATAATTTACACAAATCTTTGTTTCCATCAGCATTTACAAAATTTTAATTAAATGTTTTCTTTTATAAGTATTAAAATATTACAATCATGTCTGTTTTTTGTCAGTATAAGCAAAATTAGAATTAAATGTCTGATTTTATCACTATAAACAAAGTTCAAATAAATGTCTACTGTTATTAGTATTAACAAAATTCCATTAAGTATGTCGTCTTTCCCAAACGGAAGAGCCGCATTGGCCTAGTGGAAAGGTCTCGACTTCGGTGACGGAGGGATCCCGGTTCGAAACCTAATTCCACTGAAGATTCACCGTGTATGTGGCCCTGTTGCACCTTAACTCATACCTAGTGGCCCTCGTCATTTGACCGCAATTTAAAATTATGATGTCTGTCCCCAAATAGCCCTCGTGTTACTTTGAACGTAATATAAATGGAAAATGATTCAAATGTTTTAACCTTTAGGCTACCGGGACTTAAACCAGAAAAACAGCGCAACAGAATGTGTGGAGTGAAATCCTTCCTTGTGTCTGCCCGCAATCAAAGGTACAAAATTTCTGGACCAACAGTTGCACCACCCGTAAGGAAACGGTTGATTGTGCATTGAAATTGTTAAAATGGTGACCATCTTGAAACGGAATGATAAAAAATGCTGACATTAATTGTTTTTTTATGAAATTAAGGAACTACCATGCCAAGTTTTAAGAAAATCGAACAAAGCCTTTGGTAATTACTGTGTAACAAACAAATTTACAAAGAGACGAAATGATGAACGGAGTTGAAAAGAGATGACTTCTATCGGTCAACTATCATAACTTTAACAGTAGCAAATGTACCTGAAGATGGAAGAAGCATCTGGATGAAATACTGAGATTAATGCTTATCAATAACAATATAAAAAATTCTCGTCGGGCAAACAGGAAGGCTAAGTTTGATTACTTTTGTCTGGAGATATAAAGAAAAAAAACATTTTGTCTTCAATTTTCATTAGGATTATAGTTTTAAAATGAAAGTGCTTTGAAAAGAATGCAAATAATGGGAGATCTTCTACAAGCTTTCATATGAATAGGTTATAATACATTTTAACTATCGGTTACAAAATTACCATTAAATATCTGTTTATATAGTACTAGCTGAGAACCCGGCTTTGCTCAGGATCCATATTTTATCATATACCGACCTCCTCTTTTGTTCAATACACTCAAATACAAAACATAAATATATATCTATATATAACGTCGGATGCAGGAGATTTAAGTTCGAGACTGAAATTTTATCGGTAAAACAGACTTATTGCTAGCTTATATACCCGGCGTTGGTCGGAGTAGCAATAATTTCAAGTCTAAGTACTTATAACACTTTAAATTTCACTGTAACCTCTTTCGTTGATTTTCTTTAGCTCTCTCCTGTGTCTCTGACCTCTCGGCCAGCAGCTAAACAAACTTCTTCTTTTTGTCTATTCTTTGAACCACTTCACACGAGTCTGACAACCTTTGGAATTCCATCCTCCCATCTCCATCATTGCTACGGGGACAACAGAAATACTTCTTATTATGCTTTTCATGGCTCCCCATGCTCTTCTCTTTGGCGTTTGTGTGCCTGACCGGAAACACTATTTCTCTTTTTCTCCCTAGTCTCTCTCCTTCGCTAGAAATGGGACTCGGTTAACCTATCTCGGTTAATGACTTTATATATCGACAGTAACGTACGACAGTAGTAACGGTAAGTGGCGCTCGTGTCATACTATGATGTTTTCTCCTCCCCACCCCACACCCCTTTATCATAAGAGGCTTAATCTGCGTAAATGGACACGGTATTTTTCGAGTTCTTATTGTATATGACTTTAAAAAGTGACACAAACATATTAACGTTTCGTCAACATGGTAAGTGGCGCAGGCTGTGCAAATGGCGCCCGGGGGATATGATTTCTTTTTACCCCAGTCGTGATTTGCTTAGCAAGCACAAACGGTCCTCGGGGCTTGGTATGATTTTTTACGCCCAGTTATTATAATTTACTTTAAAAACTGGCTTAAATGCAGTAATGTTTTGTCTCCATTTTCTGTTATAATGTTTATCTAAAATTGGCATCTTCCCTTACTCGCCGGTTTCTAAGCCGATCATTAGGATGGCATTCAAAAGTTTATGAAATTTAAACGAAATATTGCCTACTAATTAAACTAACGTCATTAGATCTTTGAGTTCATATTAAAAGTTGCGAAATGAAAAAGGAAGTTGAGTGCATGCTACGAAAGATAACAGCGGAAGTAAGAAATCTACATTGTAGTCAATGACCTAAGAAAACAAGATTTTCTTAACTTTAACAGTGGTAAAAACACGTGAAAAATGGACGATGAAATGAACTATGATGAAGCAATAAATTTGATTTTATAACAATAGAAAACATTGTTACAAATTGCGTTAAAATGAATTTTGAAAAGTTAATTACAGTTAGAGAAAAAATTGTACAGCAATTAAATTTGCATCATTAAAAATATAATTTGTTGCTCTTTAAGGTGATGTAAAAATAATTTTCGTACCATAAGTATTTGAAAAGTTATTGGTGTGAAACGTTTACAATTAGCTAATTTTTTGTTATTTAATTAACTAAATAAAAATCTTATTCGAATTTTAAAATAATTTTTATGGCGATAGCTCCCTCTTGTGCTAATACATCACTGTGCCAAATTTAGTCTTCGTAATTCCAACTGTGTGGACGTGCATAAAGAACCAAAAACCGAACACACACACACACACATACTTTCCTGTGTTGTATATATAAAGATTATTAAAATTAAATGTTCGCTTTTATCAGTTTTTACAAAAGCTTTACCAAAATGATTCAAATGTTTTTACGGTGCCAAACTCGCCAGTGACTCGGCAAACTGTTGAAATCAGTTATTCGTCCATTCTCTTAAAACAAATTCAAAAAGTAACAATCAAAGCGAACGAACATTTGAAAAATTTGTCACCAATAATGTTAAAAATAAAGGAACACAGAACACTCTGTGCCCAAGGACTTCCCATGTTCTTACATCACGGAAATCTCTGACTTCCATAGAAGGTCGCGAAACCGCCAAAACACGCACAATTCACTCTCACATAAAACTGAATGTCCGCCAAAATCACTCCTTTAAACAGTATCACAATTTCCTTTACAGGACATGGGGCACATCTCTGAGATAGCTAAATCGGGGGACTATACTGATGCAGGTCATGGGATTGAGGCTGGTTTGCGTTTTAAGGGACCATTTTCATAGGAATTACAGACGAGAAACTTTTCAGAATCCTCTTGTATTTTTCCAAAGAAATGAAACATTTTCTAAATCTATTTTAGCTGTTTTAATTTTGTCCTGTCTGTTTTAAAAAATTATTATTTATTCATCGTTAATTTCTTTATCAACACATGAATTACTTTCTTGAAAAATGTAAATGTAATCGTTTTCACCAAAGATTCTCTTTTTTCAAGGATAAAAATAATTTTTATGGATTTAAATGTCTTTAAATAGAAAGTTTTATTTATAATGATACAGTTTTGAAAATGTGACAGTTTAAATAAAATTTTCTCATTGGAATTAAAATGTACAGTCTCGGTAAAAAAGCAGCCACGCAGCATTATTCCGCCACTAATCATTGTTTCTTAAAACTAGAGATACCATTTTACAGGAAATAACGTATACTAAAAGATTCTAAGGTTGAAATTCCCTTAACCCGTTTACGCCCGAATTAATACTACTGAATATATTTTGATGAATATCTCAAATCTAAGTTATTATGGACTATTTAGAGTAATAAATGTGAAATTTAAGCAATTGTTTTGATAATTTTGAAATTATAGCCCATTCTCATTTGAGGACGCTGGCCGTTCCAGGGATAAAAAGTTAGACTCGTAAGTGAAGTCAACAAGCTTTGATACAGCATATAAAAATTTTAATAAAGACCTAAGCCCAGCATTTTTTGAATTTTTAGACAAATTTGATTTAAATTTGTTATTAAAATTAATAACAAAATAAAGTTGTTAATTTTAATTAAATTTGTTTGATAAATATTAATTATTTTTTTAATATTTATCAAAAATACTGACCAAATTTTGTATTTTTACTATTGAAATTTTTTTGTTTTCCTAATAATAACGATAGATATATTGGGCAATTTTTTTAAAAAACGTGCATAACACGTGAATGCATAAAATGCTTTAAAATACATAGCATTCATGAAATACATTTAAATACACAAATATCATTATCATTTCTTGATAAAGAGTAATCTGGAGTATCTTTTACTTCAACAGCATTTCTAAGCTTTTTATATAAAATAATGTCATATACTTCCTGAGTGAAATTTTTTTCAAACACTTCTGTTACACTGGCGCATTTCATTTATAAGATTTCCGAAATTTTATTTATCCTTATTTGTTCATTGAGTTTTGAATATCCAGGATCAACTTCTGGCTAAATTATTTTTGTATTTAATTTCTGATGGAGGTGGTCCCGCATAATCTTCATCGAAAACGATAATATTCATTCATTTATCAGAAAATTCGATTTCTGCTTTTTCTACTATATCAGACACTGCAATTGTAGTTGTAAGTTAATCATCAAAATCTTTTTAATCGATTAACTCATCAACGACGGGTGGAATTTCAATAATATCAGTTTCAATTTATTATGAAAAGAAATATTCTCGAGTTCATCTTTCCTAAGAAACTTATGAGACATGGTTATTACACTATAATTTCCTAAAAATAATATAAAATAGAAATATTTGCCTTGGAAAAGTTGATCCAGCTTTTTATTCAATCATTACGCGCAACGTGCGAAGAAATGACTAATCCTGAAAAGTTGAATAAAAAATAGCTGCAACACCCAGCGTCCTCAATTGATGACAGCATTAAATAACATCATATTTGAAAAGGAAAATTTCAAAAAACAAAATAATTTACAATCATATGTTTATGTAGTACTTTAAAATAAAGTTATCATAATAGGTGTTATTACTCATATTGTTTTCAGTTGATGCAGCTGCTCAAAAACCAAATGCATCTGAGAGGCTAGAAAAACCTCAAAACGGCGATGCAAATCAAGAAATTATAAACAGTAGCATCGGCATGGAAATTTGTAGTAATGTCATTGTAATGTCATCTGCCATTGCTAAAAATAAAAAAAAATATATTATCAAGAAATCAAAAAGATTCCACACACTGTTTTAGTCACTGTCCTCAAGTGAGGACGCTGGGCGTTAATGGGTTATGGGGACATTTACGTATTTAGAACGTCACTCATTTCAAAATTCTCTATGGCAACACCCTTTTTTGATACCATAAATAAGTTTCTCATGATGAAAATACCCCAAGATATTACTTTTGGATAATATATCATTAATAGATTGGAAGATATTTGTCATTTTGTGTTCTCGACGTAAAGGGGGTCGTCTTCACATTTACTTTATTAAGTAAATGTGGAGACGACCAAATTAGTTCAAAAGTTCTCTGCTTGCCTTTAAATGTCGGCAGTAGCAATCTAAATGATTTCGCACTTTATATGTTATTTCCAAAGTAATGATCTACATTTTACAATCAATAAAACTTGATACGTAAAAAAATAAATCGATTACTATTTCACCATTTTGATTTATAAAGTGTTAATAATATATAAATAGTTGAAATCTTTATCAATTTAAATTGGGAAAATAAAGTGTTGTAATGATTATATTTAACAATGAAAAGGATTTCGAAATATAAGACGCCCCCTGAAGCGAACTTACAGCGAAGATTTAACGTACGAATATGTTGAAATTTTGCATAGGCTTTTCAACAGGACATCTGCTTCGATTACTGTTAAAATTTCTTAGTGTTGCCATTCAAAAATGTTTTAATATCAATTTTGATGAAATATTTTAAGTGCTGAAAATTATTTTGAAATAAAAGCGTAAAATGTGCAGAATAATTCATACTACTACATAAAAAAGAAATTCTAGGTAAATACTTACATTATTTCTCAAGATATCATTAAATTTTTTAATTAACATTAGAAACTCAAAATTTCATTTGCTGATAATTCCGATACCATACATGCAGGGATAATAAAATTTTATATTCCAGCATAAATGTTTATAAGATTCGAAATATTTTTAGAAAAATATGTGTTTCCATTGAAGATTTTGAAGTTAATGCAATTATAAATATGTAGACGACCCCTTTTGAACTTTTTAGACATGGAATCTATTAGTAGACGTTATCTTCTGAAAAGTAGTACCTTTTGTTTTAAGATAAAATGATGAGCGGCGGATTAATGCTGGGTGGTTACTTTTTTTTCTGCGACTGTACATTCAATTAAAATACGCAATATAAAAATGTATCGAAAAATTAAATAAAAAAAGAGCATTCATAATTTAATATGGAAAAATAAGTAGAGTAAATAGGGGAGAGGATGGGTAAATATGTGGTATAAATTTGGAAATTTTTATGTTTGTTTGATATGCACTTAGGAGCGTTAACAAATGCATTGAAGGCATGTATTGGTGATATTATATTCACTTCATAACATTATATTACTTTATGGAAATATTCCAAGAAACAAACCACCACAAGAAACAAAAGATTGCAGACAAGTTACAACGTTAGCAAAAGCTACAAGAAAAAAAAAGAATTCAGCTACTTGTGGTATTCCTAAATGAGCACGATTCTGCAGAATTCCAGTTTCTTCAAGCCACTTAACAAGGACTATTAACAATGTAAGTTTCTCAGTTTTCATATCTTATGAAGTCAAATGCTTCGTTAAGCGATCTGCGTTAATTGAAGATAAACAAAAAAATATTTTTTCAAATTGAACTTTTGTGCGGTCAACTTAACACATTTTGAGACGATCCACCCGTTATTCCCAGTGGCTGAATTGTCAGCAGGTCGTTTGATAAAGTCCATAGGGTCAATCTTAAGTTTAGGTTACGCAGCCGTTTCTCTCTACTTTGGATAGCAAATTCATTGTCGCCAAGACAACGACGGTTTGGCAATGTGAGAAAATTTGTTTATTTTGCGCAGCGATGTTTATATTTGTGTCTTGTGCGCGCAACGATCATTTAATCGTGTCTTGTGCTCGCAGCTACCATTACGTTGCTTTTTTGCGTATCGACGCCTCGTTTTAATTTGTCAGAACAGCGCGTTTTTCGATGTAATTGGTCGATTAAGTCGAATTGTAATAATACTTCGTTTAGAATTTTTCGGTTTGAATTTCGACATATCAGATAATTTTCGAACGGATTTATTTAAACTGACGTGATCTTCGCTCCTGCTTACTTTAAGGAAGGATCGTTTTGAGGTGAGAACTTATTTTAAAATTGGAAAAATTAATAAGCATCAAAAATTTGACCAAACCCACTTCAGATGCCGCAGCCATCGCGTGCGGAATTTCTCCTGTTCAGATGCTGCAGACATAGCGTGCGCATGAGACAAAAAAGTACACTGCGCGCCCGAAACAAATGTTCTCACATCGCCAAACCGTCTTAATCTTGGCGACAAAAAGTTGGCGATCCAAAATGGAGAGGAACGGCTGAACATGATGAAGTGAAATTACTTGAATGTAGAAGTTGATGACAAAATGTTTTCTTCTGTCTAGAAGTCGTTGTATGACAAATCTATGAATTAAAAAGCGAGAGCATGTGCACTGCCTAAGGCAGCGGGTTCTTATATAGGTTAAGAGACTGGTAGAAAAAAACTGCGCCTGGCAGAAGATGAACCTTTGTCAGCTGCTTGGAATTTAGCTATACTAAACATTAATTGAATTGTTGGAACGGCCAAGTTATAAAAAACAGTATAATTTATATTTTCTTCTGCGTAGTTGTCCACAATAATGCTGCCTGACGGGGTGATTTTCTACTAAACGTTTTTCTATACGATAAAAAAATAACCACTAATTTGCATGAAATGCAGCATTTTTCAATCCATTATTTTTTATTGCTTCTTGAAATGTGTATGGAATTTTTTCCCCTTCCCTGTATTTCGATCTGGAAAAATGGAGTAATCATCTAGCTTTGGAAACGAGAATAAATAAGTTTCCATTGAGAATGAGATATCACATTTATATAGTTAGAATTCAATATTTGAATTTTTGTAAAAGAAGATTTACCACTTTTAATATTGCAGAAACTTCTATATAATATTTTAAACTTTTCCAGTACATAGTCATTAAATAATTGTTACTTTATTATAAAGCTAAGATATTTATGTCTGCGCTGGTAATTAAAAATTAGATTTATTTTTATTTGCTACAGATGTGATATGAATACCTGAATGTTTCACTATGAGAAGCTAAAAGTCCTAAGATTGGGTTATTAGTAGTGACCGATACAGCAAAATAATAGGAACAGCAATAAAAGTAAAAAAAGTACTGTTCACTCTTCAACTGGCCTGCTCATAACTCACGGAAGCAAGCAAGTTTCAGGAGATGACTACGAGCAGTACTACAACATAATATTGGAAAT
Source organism: Araneus ventricosus (assembly GCA_013235015.1). Lineage (NCBI taxonomy): Eukaryota > Metazoa > Arthropoda > Arachnida > Araneae > Araneidae > Araneus > Araneus ventricosus. The sequence goes on along the minus strand of BGPR01007154.1, from coordinate 65,057 downwards.
TAAACTATCTTCAGTGCTATGAACTCCAGAAAAACAACTTGGTCACTTTTCGTCATATCTGCATGTTTGACAAAAAAATAATTATTAAGACGAGTAAAGGTAGGTAAAATTTTTGTCTTGTTGATGTAATAAGGAGGATATTCAAATAACTCACGCCTGAGTTTGGTAAACGATAGCAGCGCCCTTATTTGTGGAAATTGGAATTAAATAGTTCGATCCCCCCATTTCCAAATAAAACCAAAATAAATGATGCCAAGTTCCATCTTTCGTATTTATAAATTAATGTTTTATTGTTGCATATTGTATATTCCGGATATCTTATTTTGGTTTTATTTATTAGAGGATGATTGTGACAAGTACGTTAAGATTAAATTGATGATATCTTCAAACTGCCTATTTTTCAAAATTCCTTGACATAAGAATGATATGTTTCAAATGTTTTTCAAAAATTTTATGTATTGTGATTTAAATGAATTTCAAATCTGTAATATTTAAAAATTATATCGATTTTCTATATAAATAATGAAATTTAGTTTTATTTTTGTGCAATTACAGTAGCATTTCAAGATGTTCATGATATAGAATAATTAGTCCTTTAAAATTTTTGTTTTCCTAAATTTTGAAAGAATTATTCCTGTGCAATATGAAACAAAATTATTTCAATAGATATTAATTTATCTTTCGCTATTACTAACGAAAAACGTAACTTATTGCTAATATTTTAACTTATTTTAAACTCTTATGATAATTTAAGGTAAGCATTTCTCAAAAGAATTAAATTCAGGACATACTTATAGGGTGAAAATTGGATAGCGTTCACCATATTTTTAAAATTAACAAATATAATCATTTTAATAGATACAGTGTCTTTGTTTGGTTCATTTATTTTATAAATCTGAACAATTCGGTAATGAAGCTGAGATATTTCAGAAGCATATGTAATTCTACCGAAACATCTGAATTTCCCTTTTTTTCCTTTTTCCTCTCATATACAGGGTGATTATAATTAAAATTCTGCTTTCAAAAAGCTGTAAAAAATGAGCCGATATTTAGAATGACCTGAAATTTAATACGATTATATTCGAAGAATTGGGAAAAAGTATGGCAGAAGAAAAAATAGTTGTGCACTTGTAACCAGTAGAGAGGGAAAAGAGAAGAGAAAGAGAAGGGTGGGAATCTGTTCTTTCATGGACCTTGAAAGAATCAGGAAGAAGAAGGACATAATAGGCTGAAAGAAAATATGCGGAAGAGTACATTAGATTGATCAGAGTTTCTTTACCTGAAAAGCATCCTTTAAGATGTTGGCGACTCAGGGATAAAGGCGATACAGTGCAAAATTTACAGTTTTCTGGTAATAGAGAGAGCAATCAAGAAGTCTTGTCCATTAATCTATTTATAATCACTATTTATGTGCTCCCTTCTAACTTGCGCAACATCTCTGAATTTTTTCTGTGTATTTTTGGAGTGCTCTAATGTATTTATGGCATTAATAAAATAGCGTCAACTAATTGCAAATGAAAATTTTATTTTCTTTATTTTATGTTATACACACATATACGGAAGATTTCTTAAACATTTTCGCCGAAAAATCTATCAAAAACACTCTATAAAATGTACTTTTGACATTGCAGATCTGTATTTACGAACCCACGCAACTTCTGCTATTAAACATAATATGGCACGTTGTAAACTTTAGACTAACTGGGTTCGTTAAACAACCTTTTAAGTTATCAGTATAAATCAAGTTTCAAGTTGCTGAAGTTTTTATTTATAACTTGGTTCATAAGGTTGAACATGAAAGATCTTATATGTGCATAAAAATGTTTCAAAATTTGAATCAGAAATATTACTAATTAAATCTCATTTTATTATAAATTGTCACCACATTATCACTACCAGAAATGTAGCGTAAGTCGTAAATTGACTGAAAAATTCGAGATACTTAATTTGACGAGGAGAACTGTTGTCATGTTTTCGCTCGAAGGCAAAAATGAGTAGTTTGCGATTGATATAAATAACAACCTCACGACCCTCCAGCACGTAGTGAAAGTGTTTTACAGCTACTATATTTTTCTCAGTAGCAGATAGCTTCCTAGAAAAATAGCAATAGGTTCTACTGTAGATTCTATGTGCTGTTGAAGTACAGCGCCAAATGCGAAATCTGAAGCATCAGTCATTAAAGACAAGCGAGCATCTGATGCAAGAATTACAGCGGTGTTGCATCAGAAATTAACCTCTTGCCGGACTCAAGAAGCAAATTGAGTGTCTTTTGTCCATGCGATGGGTGCTTTGACTTTCTTAAATTTTTTTTAACATGACTATGTAAACAAGCCTGCTCCTTAGTTGCATCTTTCAAAAATCGATATTTAAAATTAAGGGTAACTAAAAATCCTCGTAACTCCTGAACTGTTTTAGGTCATGGAAATTCTATTCAAAACTCTACCTTTTCAGGAAAAGGGAAAGATAAGATTGAGCCCTTTGAAGAGACTGGAAAAAACCTAAAAACTTCAGTTCTGATTGACCAGATATACTCTATTTTGGGTTTACCACAATCCTATGCTCCCTAAGTTTTCTAAAGACGAGATCAAGATCTTTCCTGTGACACTCCTGATCGGTTGAAGAAATAAGTAATAAATGAAAACCAAGTAGATATGTTTAAATTTCTATTGTTTTTAAGATTTCAATAAATTTTATCTAGTTCTTAAATTACCGTTAGACTGCCAAAAAATATTTTTATTTCATGGTTTAGAAGGAAAAAAAGAATAAAAAAATTTACGCCATCTATTGTCAGATTGGGCATAGCGAGATCACGGATGAGAGGCTGCCGTATAAGTAAGAAGACTCTCGCTAACCCTATGGTACAATAATGGTGTTGTGGCACTTTGGACCCATCCCCGAAGACAGGTCGTACCCCGGTAAAACGGGGAGTTCCTCTCGTAATGGGGCTATAATGCAGGAACCTCAGTGCCTGACTGTGCTGTCGTGGCAGACGGTCTTTCATCTGTTACCCGTATGCTTTTGTAGGGCGGGCTGGTGTTCATTTGTGATTTTGTATACATATATATATATATATATATATATGAATCCTAGTTTTAAGAAGATTAATTTTGCATGTAATAGAAAACTTATAATCATGCAATCAAAATTTCTGAGTTACCAAAATAAGAGTGATTTTTATTATAGAGTAAAAAAAATTTGCATAGTGAAACTTCTAAATTTGAATGTGACAAATAAACAATATAATGCAATATATATAACTTTCATTCTAAAAAAATCACTGTTCATGCATGAATTTAAATAAGTATTATTTAATGTGAAATTTTATAAAATTGTAACAAGAAATTTTATGTCAAACGAAACTGTATTTTCCAGTTATATCATCTAAGGCACAATTAAACCAAAAATATTCATAAATTTATAACTGATTAATGCCTTTAATGAAATGGGATGAAACAATCGATGCACAACGCCACATCACATTTGATATAGATTGTTTGTGATCTTGTTTAGCCTTAGTGCTACAGTTTGCACAACGCCTGTAAGTTGATCCTTTTTCAGGCAAGCGATCAGAAACATTCCGCAAATGTTTTGTATTTTGTACAGTTTGTCGACAATCAGAAAAGATTCTTTTCCTAGCAAATCCAAATGAAGGTGAAGGTCCAACCTTCTGTCTGCTACAGAAGGACCCAATCAATTCATTGGCCAGGACTGATCTAAAACTCTGTTGTGATAGGGGTTTATTGCTGGGAGAAGACCCTCTCAAACTCACTTTTTAAAAATGTAGCTATTTACGATTGCTGCATCCAACCCATAGTAAAAGAGCCTCATCCACCAGCACCTGCTTTCCAAGATAAGTTATAAGCAGCCATAAACTGATTAAAACGATCAACCCCATCTATATACTGGTTATAATCTTTTATAGTTACACGGCATTGGACTCTTTCTCTCGCTTCTTGTTTATTTGCCCTCAAAACAGATGAAGTAACAATGAGGTCGTGCATGGTGCTGATAACACAGATAGACTTTTCCCTCTGTCTCTCCATTTCACAACACATACTTCTTCTGAACAAGCAAAATCACTGACCCCAGTTTCAATTTGCTTGCCGTCAATCATGTATGACTTGGGAAAGAATTTTCTCCGCTGCTGATTAGTAGCACAGCAAAAAAAATTTCTTGCAACAAGCTACTCATTATTGAAACATTGGAAAAGAAATTGTCAGAAAACAAACAGTAACCTTTGCCTATAAATGAGTACAGTATATGCCCAAAAGTATCCGGACACTTGCAGATTTTCACATTTTTTAGAATTTCTCCAAAATGCTTTAACCGACTGCCTTTAAACTTTGAACAGGTAAAGAATAGACTATAACTCACATTTTATATTGAAGATTCGGTCCTGAGAGCAATTAGGGGGCCGTCTACAAACTGATGAAGACAAAAATGTTTTTGGCCCACTCCGCTTCTCAGAATACTGATAACAAGATGAAACTTTCAGAAGTGGTAATGTTTAATATGCATAATATTTACAGGAATTTTGGTAAACTCAGCGCAAATGTTTGGGAAGATATAAAGGTTTTCTTAAAAAATCACATTTTTTCCCACCTGTTTTTTGCTCATAACATGCAGAGGTTTCTGTTCTATTATGCAAAACTTACAGAAAAGATGAAAATATGTTAGAGAAGCATTTTTGTAAAACTTTGGAAAAGAATTGTTGAATATTACAGGAATTATGAGCAGTTTTAGTAAAAGTGTTTTACTGCACATGCGCGAAACATAGTGTAATTTTTCTTTCACAACTTTAAAGCCAGATATATAGGGCAACTTATATAAAAAATTCATTTCAATATCAATAGTATTCAGAAAGATATCGGCATTACAACGAGCAGAATTTTAGCTCCTGTCGAAGAGAAGCTAAAAGATGAGGGGTTGTACACAAATTGATATTTTTTAAACTTATATCCTTGCTCAGCAAATTGGAAGGTAGCTATACTAAATGATAATTGAATTCGTGCTTACGACAGGTTTATGAATAACAATGTAATTTGAATTTTTTCTGCTCAGTTGCTTCTTCTAATTCTGCCTGATAGGAGTGTTTGTATTTCATTTTATCTATAAGAAGAAACAAATAACCAACAGTGTGAACATAGAAGTACTAAACTATGAAACACGCATCGCTATCGCAGAGCGGAAGCCAAGATAAAATTGGTTTTTATTACGTGACTGGTCGACTCCAGCGATCCTTCCCTACTGAACTTTCAATGTTAATCTATGGGAATCGTTCTTGAAGAGTCTGCCGTAGTTTATAAAAAATGGTAAAAATCTGCTGTGCTTGTAGACGTAATGAGATATTCAGTAAAGGAAAACCAATAACGTTTCCATTGGTAAGTAAATTTTATTATTTTTGTATATGTTTTCATATTATTTTAACTTTAAGATCAATTGAAATGAAAATTGGCACGCATTTTGGCGACATCAGTGTCAGTTAAATAAAAAATTTCATCGCGAATTGAAATAGAAATTGGTTAGTAAAGTACAAACTCTTCATTAACACTTTGTTTAATATTTTGAAAAAAATCCACAGATATAAACGTTATTATTTTTAATTTCGTAGTTATACCTCAAAATTTTAATAACGAACTAAATAATGATTTCGTTTTATTTAGATACAGTTCATTCTCTCATTTTCATAATTTTTTAACTTTAAACTCCAGCTTCCGTAAATATGGAAATCGCCGAAAATTATGGAAAAATAAATTGAAAAGGGAGAAATTCAAAGCGACAATCCAATACACTCTTTTTATTTCGAAATTGAAAAAAGAGTGCTTTGAAGCATCATGGGCCATCCACCCAAAACATGTTGTATACTTCATTCTCTTTTGATGATCCAGCTCTTTTTATGCTCACTTTTTATTTATAATTGCTGATTCTCTTATATCATATATTAAATCACTGCTGTTTGCATTATAAAGCTTTATTCTACCGAAGGTGGGAGCACACTAACTTCCTTAGAATAAATTGGTGAGTTTAAGCACGATAACCCATTACAATACTCAAATATTGGAGAACAGATCAAGTTGGCTTTCCGGCAGCCACAGTCTTGCTACATACCTTTATAAAAAACACATGATAGTTGATGAAACAGATAATTTGGATCAAATGGTTAAGAAATTGTAACTGGTTTCAGTGTTTTTTAAAACTTCCATTGTGTTTTAGTTTTCCATCGCTACTTTGTAGTGACGAGTGTGTTTCCTAATCACCTTGAAGTTACTACAAAAAGGGTGTTCATAGTGCACTTCTGACAGAGATCACGGAGTCAAAGTGAGATATCACATTTACAGTTAGAAATGGAGATTTTAAAATCTGTAAAAAAGTTTTACCACTTTTAATATTGCAGAAATTTCTATATAAAATTTTATCTTACGTATTAATACAGAATTTTTGTTTGACTTCTTTTAATACAAGACTGTACTTTTGTATATAGGCTGGTAAATGAAAATGTTTGCTATTTTCATTTGGTATGTGTTGACGCCATTTGAGGGAGCAGAGTTTAATACATTTTAGCTGTCCACTTTCGTGTCCTTGGGCGTGCAAAGTTCACTAGAGTTCATTCTTGTTCGGATCGCCTATGTGAACGGAACCCCTTGTGTCGTATTCCCCCTTGGGAATGAGAATCGGCTGTCTTTAAACATTACTACTTTAAAACTTATTTTAAATTGTGCCTTGATCGTTCATGTTTTTGTTTACAATAAATTTATTTAATTAATAGTCCACTGCTCTTATTTACCCTCTGAACTATCCTCCAGTATGGAAGTGGTGTGAAAGCTTGAATTTTACAATATGAGAAATTAAAAGTTCTACGTTTGGAGAATTAGTAGTGTCCGATAAAGCAGAAGATTAAGAACAGCAATGGAAGTAACAGAAATGCAAACTTCTGTTTATTCTGCTAACCGGCTTCCCGATAGCCTACGGAATCAAGCAAGTTTCGGGAGTTGAATCCCTGCAGTAATGAAACACAAATGTTTTAAATTAAACCCTTTTCAGCGTAATGGACTCCATTAAAATACCTGCTCAATATTCACCATATATACATGTAAGACAAAAAACATATAATTGTTTAGAAGGGTCAAGGTAGGTATTATACTTGTCGATGTAACTAAGGGATGATTGCATTCAGAGGATTGACGCTTGCATGTGATAAAACATAGGATCTCACTTATTTGTGGTAATTGGAATTATAATAATTCGTGTCCTTCCATTTCCAACGGAAACCAATCTAAAGATGCCATGTTGTATCTTGGGTAAAAACAAATGGGAATTTTTTTTATTGAGTTTGGTGAAATTCGTGGTAGTAGTGTTGAAAGATATAGTCTGGTCTAATATTCGATACTGCCCCATATTCGAAATAGTGGTATTTTATAAATTTAAAGCATTTTACATGAAAAAACCAGTTAAAAAATCAAAACTATCAACTTTTAATAAAAAGTAATACATTTTGGAGATATTTGAATTCGCATTGCGCCTAAATTACTTTTCCTAATTTCAAAAATGAGATGCCATTCAACGGCGAATTTTATTCATTTTAACTTTTGTATTCTTAATTTTTTTCAGAAATGTGTCATTTGTGAACTATTTTCGAAAAACGGAAAAATGGTAGAAAATGTAGGGTATTTTGGGATTCCTCCCATCTGAAAATTGGAGCAAACTTCAAATATTTTTTTTTGCATGCCAATAAAGACTTTTAAATAGTATCCAAATTTCCGCGAATTAATTTCTGGCAAAATTCTTTTTTTCCTGGCCTAATCGTGTATTGGGTCTTTTGCGAGTAAAACCACACTTAGAATGTCAAGTGACATCCCGCTGTAGTTGTGCGGATGCTGGAAGAAGGGGGTTGGTGACCGTTCATGTGTTGCTTCAATACAGAACACTAATATATATATAACTAACCTAAACTTTTAAAATCCTTTACTTATAATATCCTTACGTAGATGCCAGAATGGTATGAAAAATGTCATATGAATCATGTGAATCAGTTTTATTTCCTTGAAGTTTGATGAGTCCCATTAAATAGAAACATAATTTCCCTCATTCAAATCCTCCTCTAATAAGCGATTCGCGTACGACGGTAGCATTTCGGTAATTATTACCTCGTATTTTGTTGTAGAACAAGTAAATTTGGCATCGAAACATAATTTAATCAATTTACACCTAAAATCCATTAATTTAAATGACTGGTTATGAATTAAGGTGTGGTACGCCCACAAAATTTCTGGTGCAGATCATTTTTTCTCTGCATTTTAAATTGCTTTTTCTTAAAATAAAATTCGCATCTTAACTCGCAATTGCTGGGGACACGGTTCAATTACATTTGTTAGTTTGAAATAGCTTTATAGATTGCAATTTACGATAAGTGATAAGAACGTTTGTAAGTTAACTTTTTTAAGTTTGACATTGTTTTACAGATTACAATTTACGATATAATATTAAAAATCAGTGCTGTACTGATAAAATCAGTATGAATGATCATCTAATTATAATTTTCGAGTTATTATTCTTTCATGATTTCCGAGCTATAATTCTTTTCTTATCATAAGATAAGTTTGAGGTTGTATATTATTGCAAAAATACTGAGAATTTAAAAGATAATGCATTTATAATTCTATTATTGATACGGAGGTAAATTTTTATGGTATTTCAAGATCGTTTTGAATTTGAATAGCCAGTTTGGGATGGCTTTTTATAGTATGAAAACTGTTGCTTTTATTTTTATTCTAAGTTAATGATGTAACTTTGTAATATGCATTAAGTATAGGTAAATATATCCTAAATTAGAGTAAATGGAATTTTTGTTAAATTAAAAATGGGACCAAAAAGTCATTTTTCGCCATTCTTGGTGAAAGCTTTATGTAACTGGGACTGCAGAACCGAAATAAAAAAAATAGGAAAATGTATTTTATAATTCGTACGTAAAGAATTGTAGCCTATTGCATAATAAACATATAATGGATTTCTTTCAATTAATTGAAGTTTCATCATTATAAAAGCAAGGAACCTTGTTTATACTATTTGAAGAGAATACATTTGAGCGTAAGCTTTGAAGATTCATTGCATTTTAGAAATAGGGGATATAAAGACCACAATTTAGCCACTCATGTAATAATAGCGTGTTTCGTAATGCTTCTATTTCATCACTACCAGAGAATGTTAATCGAGTTTTAGTGCTCCAGAGTCTCTCCCTACCGCGTGACTTTCCCTCATGTCGATCGTTTCGTGTCATTTTCTCTCGAAGTGATTATTTCACTCTTTTACTTTTATCTGATTTTTTCACTTTATCAATATTAAAAAGTTATAATTTTGTTATTAAATTAAGATAAGCATGAAATTTTATGTTATTACAGAAATGCAGCTTTATTTTAAAAATAATGCATTTATTATTCTTTGTAGATATAAAGTTAAAATTCAACAGCATTTTTAGATTATTTTGATTTTGAAGAGTCAGTTAAAGATTTCGTTTTATAATTTGAAATATGCTGTTTTTTGTTTATTTTTGAAGTTATCCACATAATTTTGATATATGTATAAGCATATGTAGATTATATAGTATAAGCGCATTATTTTCTCGATTAAAAATGGCGTGTTCTGAAATGGAATAAAATGAATTAAATCATTTAGAAACATTGCATTGACGGTTTAATGTTGCAGTTTTCAAGTTTATTATACTCATAATCAGCATATTAACTGACTTTAAAAGTTGAGCTTAATTCACATAACTAATTGAATGCTTTCGCATAAAGGAAACACTTATGCGATTTTATCCGATCTTGAGCGCATACGATGCCGAATCAGTTTCTCAGTGAGGCATGAATACTATATCGTCTTCTATTTTGTATAATGAATTGTCGAAATAATTTTGAATGGTTCATATTTGCTAATTTATAGATTATTGAAATTTCTTAATGCTCAAAATAATCCTGGTTATTTTAATTTTTATCAAACGCACAGAAAAGACTCCTGTATAAAATAATATAATAGTTTACATTTCTTATTAATCATATTTTTTTAAAAAATGAAAAAGGTACGAAGCTATAATAATTTACTCGTTTGATTCAAATTAAATTTATTGTTATTCAAATTTTGTTCTTCTCTATTTGATTATTTGTGACTTATCATTTTTAAGGTTTGATTATTTATATTTTATAATTTCTAATTTATTTAACTGTAAGCATCAATGGGATTTAGATCTTGAGATTTTTTGCAAAACACGGTGCAATTGAGAACAAAAAACTCTTATCGTTTTCATATTTTAGTATCTCGGTAGAAATGAAAACGGTGAAATAGTTATGTTTTAAAGACAGAATTCTTTTCAAATAATATTGATCTGGGAAAATAATGTATTGATGTTCCTACCTTCTGTATCCTGAATACACTGTCCTATTCCGCGATCAGCTGCGGTTCCACGTGAGACATACTCACACTTCATCCAGGCCTATTTCACTAATTCAGAGGCCTAACCATGATGTATAAGCAACAAAGTTTTAAAGCAAAATTAAAGGGTAGGTTCTTTTTCTCGGTTACTATATCTCTACTAATAATAAAGGAGAATGTGTGCGTGTTAGCGCCATACTGGACAGACCGCTGAACCTAAAGCCTCAAAATTTGCCACAAACCTATTTTGGAAGGTAGAAATGTGCATCTCGGAGCCCATTTTTTGACAATTTAATTAAAATTTTAATTAAGTTAATATTAAGAGAAAATTTGGCGTTTTTCCTTTATGACATCCGAAATTATAACAGCACAAAAATAATTTTTATGCCATCAGAAAGTTCAAAAATTATCTTTTAAATGATGTCAATTGAGGTGCCGTACAGTATTTTCTCTAATTTTAATAACTTTAAAAAATAGTTTTTGGCATAAGGTACAATAATACTTTTAATTTTTTTACGCAATTCAAACCATTTTATCTTCTAACAAATATTAAATTTCGTGTTTTTCTTTCGTTTTTGAAAGCTGACTCAATATCCTAATACATTTTACTTTCATCTTTTATTTCATCAAAAAATTTTTGCAATGTGTAAACCAATCTCTCTGAGATATTAGGTATATTAAGCGATATATGCAGTAAACTGAATGATTATGGTTGCTATGTTTTTAGTCTGCCTTCAGCATATTTTAACCTAGCTAACATACCGCTGGACATAATTTGTGTTTCTCCCTTCTTAATATTGCAAACAAATACTTATTTTACAAAAGGAATATGAAAGTGAAGTAGCGCGGGAATTTGCGATTACGCGTCAAATAACACGGACAGTTAGTTGACCCTTTATGGGAGTTTCATGTAGACAATGAAATCAACAGGTGCAAGCCTACTAAAACACGGGTTAAATGTTTCTTAAGTCTTGAAACATAAATATACTTTGTTAAGGGGATCAGGAATATCAAATTATGCATACTGGATTCGCCGTGTGCATCTCTAAATACAACGAACTATATAAAGACTTCTTATATAAATTGAATCCAACAAATTCTGTCTTTCAGGCCAAGTTAGCAGCTATTGGCTTTGCTTCCGGCTGGGCTCTTGAACATAATCAACTGTTGAATATTCATACCGATAGTCAGTCCTCAATAGAAGCAATTAACAGCGCAGAGCCCAAATCGGAGTAAATATTTATAGATCCAGACTATTGGTTATCTTCACGTGGGCAACACCAACGAATTCCACCTTAAGAATCCTGTAGAGCCAAATAAGAAGATATGGTTTAATGTATAATAAAATGGCAATAAATAAATTTATGAAAGCATATACCATTAGTAACGACATTTGTGATTCATTAAAGGGCCCTGAGTGAAGTTAATTTCAAATGATTTTCAGACATATTTTCTCTTTAACTTAACACCACTGATTAAGAAAAGTTTTGATGGGTTTTCCATCTTTATTTACGTAGTTAATTTTAACTGATTCCATTTTTAGGTTAATCCTGGACTAATTAAAATGCTTTTGTGTCCCAAAATTTAATGATCATTCACCCTTGGGAAATCCCAATTTGTAAACTTGTTTTTATCCTTCTTATCTTTAAAATTCGATAATTTTATTCTTGTACTTTATTGATGTTTGACTGAAGTGGACTTTGAAAGTTTTATTGTTTTCTGGACTGGTGAGAGAAACACGAGGTCTGTTTTTGATGCTCTTTTGTGGTATTTTTAACGATACTTTAAACAAATTTTTATTTCCACCTTCTTTTTGCTTGTGTGTTGTGACGAAATTGTCCTTGTGTTTTGCTCATTTGGATGCATACTGGGGACTCCTCTGTTTGAGTGTTTTGAATATTTTTAATGTTAGTTCCAGATCTCGCGATGAAAATCGAACAAATTGCAATTAATTTATGGTTTTCCCAAGTGTAATAACGATTAAGTGGCATATTGTTTCTTCATTGAGAGTGTGTGTTTTAGATTACTTTCTCAGAATGCTCTTGTAAAACTCTTATTTTTTCCAAAGAAATTAAACATTTTCTTAATCGATTTTAGCTGTTTTAATTTTTTCTGTCTGTTTTAAAACATAACATTAATTCATCGTTAATTTATTTATCAACACATGAATGATTTATTTGAAGAATATAAGTGTAATCGCGATTTTACTTAAGCAACTGTTTTTAAAAAAGATATAAATAATATGACTTGATACAAATGTCTTTAAATAGAAAATTTTATTTCTAATGATATTTTTTAATGAGACAGTTTGAATAAACTCACTCATCGGAATTAAGGTTTACATTAAATTAGAATATAAATCTACAGTGTCAAAATTCATCGAAGAACTAAATCAAATTCTTCATACGTAACGTAGCATACATAATTTAATATGGAAAAAGAAGTAGAATAAGTGGGAGCGAGAATGGGTTTATAAGTGCTATATATTTGATTTTTTTATGATTGTTTGATATGCACTTTGGAGCTGTAACAAATGCATGAACTTAGATATTTGTAACATTATATTCACTTTACAATAACATTATATTTTATGGCAACAATATATTCACCGGGATAATTTCACCTTATATATATATTCAGAATTATTCAAGAGAGTAAATTACGAACAAACAAAGAGTGCCGGATTAAAAACTTGAAAAGTTACTTGCTCTTAAAAGATCCGTCCATATATATTGATATATTTACAAGAGGGAGGACACGAAATATATTAAATCAAAGATTTACCAACAGATGGCTCTGTTATAAGAGAATAAATTCTACACAAAACGAATGACAATAACAACAGTTTTATTACAACTACTTGTGTTTAACATGGTCTCCACCTCAAGGAACAATAAACTGCAGACAAGTCATGATGCCAGCGACGGATACAAGATAAGAAAGAAATTCAGCCAGACACGGTATTCCCAAATGCGCACAATATTGCAGTATGCCAGTTTCATCAAACCGCTTAACAATGACTATTAACCTGTAAGTTTCCCAATTTTTATATTCTTACGTTTTCGAAAATTTCGCAAAGTAGTCTGCGTTAATTCAAGATTACAATAAAAATGCCTAGATAATTATACTTTCTTCCTGTGTGCTTAGCATTTCTTAGACTCGCCACCTGATATTCCCAGGATTGAATTGTAAATAGTTTGATAAAGCTCATAGTACCGTTGAATCTTAATCAGCGGCAATAACATATGTAACACGATGAAGTGAAAGTACTTCAATGTAGAATATTATGACAGAACGATTTCTACTGTCCATAAATCGTAGTATGACGAAGCTATATCTGTAAAAGCTAGAGCATGTACATTGCCAAACGCGCGGGTTCTTATATAGGTTAAGAGACAGGTGAAAAATAAAACTGTGTGTGGCAGAAGATGAATCTTGGTCAGTTGCTTGGAATGCAGCTATACTAATCGTTAATTGAATTGTTAGAACGGCAGATTTATGAAAAATGTATAATTTGCATTTTTTTCCTGCGTAGTCGCTCATCATAGAGCTGCCTTACGGGGTGTTTTCTGTGCTATTTTGTTTCTATACGATGAAATAAATAACCAATATTGTGAATGAAATGATTTTACCGTACAGTATTTTACGATCTGATTATTTTTTTATGGGTTTTTGAAATGTCTAGTGATTTATTTGACTCCCTGCATTTAGACGTGGAACTAAGTAGTCATATAGCTTTGTAAATAGAAATAAATAAGTTTCCAGTAAAAATTAGTATTTCAAATTTTAAAATTTGTAAAATAAATATTATCACTTTTAATATTGCAGAAAAAACTATATAAGAGTTAAAATTTCTGAAAGATTAATCAAACGAACTTACAAATAATGTTTCTCTAATATAAAGCCAGGACTTTTATGTCCAGGCTGGTAATTGAAAATTAGTTTTTTTTTGTCATAGATGTGATATCAAAAATTCAATGTTACACTACGCAAAACTATAT
>BGPR01007154.1:35247-50624 GCA_013235015.1 Araneus ventricosus | reverse complement strand
ATTTGACACTAAAACTTCACTAAGCGAAACTAACTAAACTTTTACTATGCGAAGCTGAAAGTTCTAAGATTAGATTATTAGTAGCGTCCTATACAGCAGAAGAATAAGAACAGCAATGTAAGTTAAAAAATTAACCGACTGGCCTGCTTATAGTCTACAGAAGCAAGAAAGCTTCAGGAGCCGAATATGCGCAATGATACAATATCAATATTAGAAATCAAGCTCTCTTCAGGCTATGAACTGCATAAAAATAATTTGTTGACTTTTCGCCATAACTGCATGTTTGACAAAAAAAAGGCAGGTAATAGTTAGAACTTGCTGATGTAACTTAGAAGAAAGATATGAAGATGATTCACGTTGCTTATGATGAACGATAGCAGCGCCCTTATTTGTGGAAATTGAAATTAAATAATTCGATTCCCCCAATTCCAGCGAAAACCAACCTAAATGATGCCATGCTGGATCTTTGGTGTGGATAAATAATTTTTTTATTATTGCATATTGTATAATCCGGATATCTTATTTTGATTTTATTTATTACAAGATTATGAAAAGTGCGTTAGAAACAAATTGATGATATCTGCAAATCACCAATTATTTAAAATTTCCTCGATATGAAAACGATATGTTTAATATACCTTCAAAAACTTTTATTAAATGTGATTTAAATGAATTATAAATTTGTAATATTTAAAAAAATGTATCGCTTTTGTATATGAAATAATGAAATTGTGTTTCATGTTTGAGCAATTGCCGTGGCATTTCATAATGCTTATAATATGGAATAATAATTCATTTAAAAATTTGTTTTCCGGAATTTTGAAGGATTTATGCCAGTGCATTACGAATTAAAATTAATTTTAAGAAATATTAATTTATGTTTTGCTATTACTGTCCAAAAACTTAATTTATTGTTAATATTGTTACTTACTTAAAACTGTTATGATAATTTAAGATAGGGACTTTTCAAAAAAATTAAAATCAGGGCATACTTATAGGGTGAAAATTGGGATCACGTTGACGATATTTTTAAAATTAACAAAACAATCAATATATTAGATATAGCGTCTATTGTTTCGTCCATTCTTTGAATAGAACTAAATAAAGCGGAAATGAAGATGAGATATTGGAAAAACGTGTGTAATTATACCGAAACTAGTTTTGAACCGTAACATATATTTTTCCGTATTTATATATATTTTTTTCCTTTACATACAAGTTGATTTTATTTAAAGTCTCACTTTCAAAAAACTGTTAAAAATGAACCCCTCTTAGAAATTATCTGAAATTTAAGCTGAGTTTACTCGAAAAAGGGGGAGATTGTATGGGAGAAGAAAAAAATATTTTAAAATTTTAACAACAGATGGCGCTTTAAACGACACAATATGCAAAATAAGAAAAGTTGGAACTTTTTTTAATAAGTGAAGTCCATTTTTATATCCACGCATATTTCTGTATTCAGAATTGAAGATTATGGGAAAAGGAAAATCCATTCAGACATCAACCAGTACTTCTTCATTCTGAAAAAGTAAATGTGTGGTGCGAGTTCATGGCGTCTTTTATCGTTAGGCCATTCTTTTCTGAATAAGTAAGTCCTACGGGCCCTGTTATTAGTACCGTCAATGTTGTACGCTATGAATCTCTTTTGCGCATGTCATTTCAGGAGCGTGCATGTGTAGGTAGAATAATTTTCATGCAAGACGGCGCTCCTCCACACATTGCATATCCTGTTAAGCGCCTTCTCAGCATGCATTTCAGAAATGATAAATAATGAGCCAACATTTTCCAACAAATTGCCGCTAATATCACCTGATCTTAATACTTGTGATTTATGGCTATTAGGTTATCTGAAACTTGTTGTGTTCAGTGGTACGATTGCAAACTTAGCTGAACTAAAGACACATATTAAGCAGCACATTCAGAACATCAGCACTGATACACATCTATCTGTAGTGGAACATGCTATTTCTCGCCTTGAACTGGCGGCAGAAAACGGTGGATAGCATAGTGAACATTTCTTCAACCTTTTGTGTTGATTGGCTTTCAATTAAGAGTGAGGCCACTGCTGAATTACTAGAAAGTTATTGTTTTATTTGTTGGTATTTTACATTAATATACCGTTACATTCATGCAAAATGAACAGTCCCGTGGTTTTAATAGCAACCCACGCAATGTCTTTTGCATTGTGTTGCCACTTGTATTGTTAATATTGTTACTTATTTAAAACTATTATCATAATTTAAAATAAGCATTTTTCAAAACATTTAAAATCAGGACATACTTATAGGGTGAATATTGGGATCACGTTCACCATATTTTTTAATTAACAAACACAATCATTATAATAGTCATAGTGTCTAGTGTGTCGTCCATTCTTTCTATAAAACTAAATGAAGCGGAAATGAAGATGAGATATTGGAAAAACGTATACAATTCTATCGAGACAATTTTCAACCGTAAGTTTCACTTTCAAAAAGCTGTTAAAAATGAACTCCTCTTTAGAATTACCTGAAATTTATGCTAGGGGGAGATAGTATGGCAGAAGAAAATTATTTTAAAATTTAAACAATAGATGGCGCTTTAAACGTCACAATATGCAAAAAAAGAAACGATGGAACATTTTTTTATAAGTGAAGTCCATTTTTATATCCACGCATATCTCTGAATTCAGAATTGAAGATTATGGGCAAAGGAAAATCCATTCAGACATCAACCAGTAGTTCTTCATCCTGAAAAAGTAAATGTGTGGAGCGAGTTTATGGTGTCGTTTATAATCGTCCCGTTCTTTTCTGAGGATGAAGGTCAGGCGAACCCTGCTATTAGAACCGTCAATGGTGTACGCTATGAATCTCTTTTACGCAACCATGTCATTCCAGCATTTCAACAGCGTGCATGTGTAGGTAGCATAATTTTCATGCAAGAAGGCGCTCCTCCACATATTGCAACATGAACCACTGAACACATGTTATCTGAAACATGTGTTCAGTGGTTCAATTGAAAACTCAGCTGAACTAATGACGCGTATTAAGCAGCACATTCAGAACATCAGCACAGAAACACATTGATCTGTCGAGGAACATACTGTTTCTCGCTTTGAACTTTTTGCAGAAAACAGTGGATAGAAGCCTTTTCTTCAGCCTTTTGTGATGGATTGGTTTTCAATTAAGAGTGAGGCAACTGCTGAATAACATGGAAGTCATAGTTTTATTCATTGATATTTTTCAGTAAAATACAGTTATAGTCATGCACATTGAACAGTAAAGTTGGCTTAAACTTCAACCCACGAAATGTTTGTTACATTGGGTTGCCAAAGTGTTTGGCACCCGAAACCTTGTAAGTTTTATGGAGTATGTAGCGTCATCTATTTCTAAAAGTTTAAAATATATTTTTTCTTTTTTCCGACTATATTCGGGTCAAATTTCAGGTCATTCTCAGCAGTGGTTCGTTTTTTACAGCTTTTAGAATGTTCAACTTTTATTAACCCTGTATTTACGAAGAATGAAGTAATTTTAGTTGCAATTTATTTTTTGGTTGTTTTGACAAAATTCCGTCCAAATAAGGTAAACATTATATTTTGTAATCAGCAGGAACATTAAACTTTCAGCATTTATTTAGTTTTCACTCGTCACAACTGTGGTAAAATATGTTCGGTAGCTTCGTTTGTTCCTGCAAACAAAGACAACATTCTACTAATTTACCATGATTCTTATAGAAAACATCATTTACTTTGTAAATATATCATTCCGCATGTTAGATATTGCTACAGAATTTTTTTCCCATTTTTTTTCTTTTGTAGTGTTGCGCATAACAAGGGATGTTTAATCTAACATTCGTCTTTAACCAGTCAAGCATGCCGGGGAAGGGGCAGGGAAGTATAGATTATGGGCGGATCTAGGAATATTTTTAAGGAAATATATATTTTTCATGATTTCAAATCTCAAAACTAAGAATTACTTCATTAAATTAATCATTAATCTCAAATAAATTTAATCGTTTTTCTTTAAATTCTAACAAATTGCAATTTAATTGATTAAATATGATTAATTAAATTTTAATTAATTAAATTAAGTTTGTGAATATAATCAGGAGCCTATCTTTAATGAGTGACGTCGCTTTCCCTGCAATATTAGTCTTGTGGTTAGAAAGAGAGTCTAAATATACTCTTAATGGTTGCAAGGCCGAATTCCCTACTATGGGGACAAAGAAGAATATTCTATGAAAATGAAGAATTATGACCCTATCTTTCAGAAGAAACAAGATCTAGATTTATCTGGAGAATTCAATGTGATTTCACGCTCTGTTGGAAATTATAAATAACAAAGGAGTGATAATCTCTTTGGGGTTTACTTAATATGCAACTCCACCGAAACAAGTTGAGTACCGTATTATCTCAATAGCTCTCATTTTATACATTTTTTCTTACATATTTCGGAATTATATTATTTTTATATTTAAGTATTATATTTTTTTCTTATATTTTTTTAAGAATGAATTGATTTTATTTATAATTCATTTTTTTGATCTTCTGTTCAAATTGCGTTCAAGTAAGGTCAAAATTGTATTTTTTTAATCAGCTTAAACTTTGAAGTTTCAGCATGTTATTTAGTTTTATCACTGGTTACTTTTGTTGGTCATTTAACTAAAAACACGTTCGGTAGCTGTGCTTGTTCCTGGGAAACACAGCTATTGATTTTCTAATTTACTAATATTCTTATAGGAAAAATCCTTTTCATTGAAGTCTGGAAGTATATAATTCTATTAGATAATGGTAGAAAAATCGGTCTCCATTAAACAATTTTTTGTAGTGTAGAGCAGAACAAAGGATTTTTCATCAACCAATTCATCTTTAACCAGTGGCGTATGCCAGGAGGGAAGGGGCAAGGGGAGTATAGAAGAAGGTCGAGGATCTAGGAATCCTTTAAGGAAATATTTGTTTCTGTTATTTCTAACTCTTAAAAATTATGAATTACTTCACTAAATTAATTATTAATTTAAAATTATTTAAATTTTAACTGTGCAAATTATAAACAACTAAACTTAATTGATTAAATTTTATTAATAAAATTTTAATTAATCAAATTAAATTCTTTTGGAATGAACAGGAGCGGATCTAGATATCTGTAAAATCGTTATCCCTGCATGGTTAATCCTGTGGTTATAAATAGAGTTTTACATAGTCTCTTAATTGTTGCCAGGCCGATTAACTCCGAAATTGGCGACAAGAATTGGCGACTAAAGAAGGTTTAAGAAAATTCAAGAATTATAGTGCTATGTCTCTAAGAAACAAAGATCTGGAATTTTCAGGAGAATTCCATATGACGTGATTCTCTGTTTTAAAGCCATAAATATCAGAGAAGGTGAAACGTTTGCGTTTTCTATTCGGAGATTTCTTCGCGGAGCGAGCTTGTCAACTGTTAGACGCTGAGCGCCATTGATAGTGCTGTTAGTGTTATTTAATTATTGAATTGCTGTCAATGTTGTTGTTAGTTTATACACCTGCTGTTTAGTTTTATTACCTGTACTCCGAGTTTTGTAGAATATTCTTAGAATAAACCGTCATTTTCCATTATCCATCTTGTTGGACTGTACTCACCGTACGACTTGAAAATATTGAACTAATTTTTTCTACCTCATTTGCAACGCCTGAAATAAGAAAAATATTTTTTTCTTCCAAAATCGATATCACATATTTGTGAAGACTTTCTTCATTTTAAAATGTCTTTTTTCAGTTTTAAAATGCTGTTCCTTGTAAAATGTCTTTTGTAGTTATGAAAAAATTAAAGCGAAATTGAATTCAAAATCTCCGTCACTTCAGGAAGACGATAGATTTCTTTTATTTGACAGCAGATCGGTCGTTAAAAGTAAATTTTAGAGGAGAAATTTTATTTTTGTCATGCAGCTACCTCCTTGTTTTTATTTTTTTGAAGAAACATTAACCCGGAAGCACGCACACTATGGAGAGTAAATCGTAGACGCGCAAGGGAGTGTGCGACACATCAATTTGTTTTTTCGCTGTTTAAGCAAAACTAGCAACATTTTTATGCTATATTTGTTCCAAATGATTCATGCAAATTTTTGTAGTTATGTAAGAGCAAATTTTTAGACAAAAAAATTAGTAAATAATATATTATATTATTCAGCGCATTGGGAACACATAAGAATAGTATATTTCATACATACATGTTTTCAACATATTTTATAATAAAGAATCATCAATATACTATTCGTTATACAATTATGATAGCAAAATACTTCTTCTGATTTCCTTTCGTACACAGGAAACCATTTTTTTAGAATTCCAAATAAGAATTCTGAAGGACATTCTCTTTAGATCCAATACATTTAGAGCGTAATACACTTTTATTTTTCCGAATAGTTTCAACATTTTTAAGCTTTTTGTCTAATAGCTTTTGTGAAAGCGGATTATACATGTAACAACTGACTGCAATTACATCACATCCGCAACAGTTTAACCTTTGCATTATTCTCTTGACAGTTTCACTTGCACTATTATCCAGTTTAAGAATTTTAGAATATGGATTGTTCTTGAATCCACATATTTCCTAACCAAAACTTAAAGAGCGAGACAACATTATTTTCCTGTCCCTAAAACGATAACTCAATTAAACAAAGAAACATTACGCGATGAAGAGCAAAGGAGGTGTTTCTTACATCGTTACGGGGAATTCCAATAAGAGATAAAAGAATTTTTTTTTTAAACTCGTCCCGTCTGGTGTATATGACCTTAAAGACAGTTAGCATGAATTTGGCTCATTTCAACCGAATGGTAGTGATTATTTTTCATATTTTACGTGGGATGGGGTGTCGGGCACCCCTTGCGCTTCCTCGTGGGTTAAGACCACTTGAAAGATAAACAGCTACAGTTCAGAAATTTTTGCCATAATATGTATGGGAAGGTTGCCATATTTGAATTACCAGGGCATACTTTAATGTACATTAATAGAGAAGTGATTTTAAAGAAAAAAAAGTAATAATTTTTTTTTGTAATTTATTTATCTTCATAAGAATGCAACCAACTTTTTATGAAATAATCTTGAAATTAGGAAAAAAATAGCTTAAAATTATTTGTCAGCAGCCCATTTGAGGAAACTGTGTTCTTCTGCAATGCTTAATGGACCATTTTCTTAAGTTGCTCGCTTGCCACATGATATAGGTTTAGTTTAGTTATTTTTACGTCCCGTTTAGAAGCAGCATGAGGAGCACATGATCTTGAAACTTTCATTTCAGTATTAAATTGATAGATAAAATTGCTTCAAAACGGTAAGTGTATTTTGAAATATGATAAAAAAATTGGAGTTAATACTGGTGCAAATGTTCACGACCATTTGTGGAGAATCATGGGACGTGCAAACATACGAACACATGTTTTACATAAGGGTTTGGGTCACGAGAGCATTTTAGAGGACCAATTAAACAGTAAACGAACTTGGAAATGATTTGGTCTCATCCTGTTTCATAGAAAGACGATAATGTTTTGTAGCTTTTATTCAAAATTTTGTTTGCTGGATGCAATGAGAACATGAGATTTCGTAAAAATAACACATATATTCGGGGAGATATAAATGTTTTTCAAGAAATCCTCGAATTTTACACATGTTTCTGCTAATAATATATAAAGTTTTCTATCAAATTGTGAGAAAGTTAAAGAATACGTGACAATATATTAGCGGAGCATTATATTAATATTAAAAATAAATACTTTGAACATTCGAGGAAACATGAGTATTTATAGTTAATAATTTTTAATTGCACATGTGCAAATCATAGTATAATTTTTCTCTCATAATTTCAAAGCCAGATTTATAGGGCAGTTTATATAAAAATTTCATTAGAATATATAAATTTTATTTAATTATTAGCAAAAGATGTTCTACAATAACTTTACTGTATAGTGAGGCATTCAGAATATCGTTTTAACATCGTGGTGATGTCGTGCAATACCTTGTACGAATAGGGACATAGCGATTCTGAAAGATATCAGAATTGAAGCGAACTGAATTTCATTTGTTCTGTAAAGAGAAGCTAATTGATGAGATGTTTACCATAAATTGATAACTTTTAAGCTTGAAACCTCTCATGGGTATTTAACAATTTTCTAGCCTTTTAGCAAATCAATATGAATATTTGAAGGTTCAAGATTTAAAAATATCAATCTGTTTTTTCAGCAAGAAATTTCTTTTCCCTACTAAATTCTGCCTCAGAAATCGTCGTTGCAATATAATCTCCTCACATTTATGTATTTGTGCTGTGTCAGTATGCAGTACTTGCATACTAGCTCAGCCAACGAACCTCTTGTGCCTTAAATTATCGTTAGCCATCTAAATGAAATAGCAGCGAAAATGGAAAAAATCTAAAAAAAAGAACTAAAGGACATTTTGTCCAGTATTCTTGGATGTAGAGGGAGTTCCTTCCTCCATCCCCCTTCCCTCCACTTCAATACGCATTTGTGCCGAACCGTTTACTGTATTGCATTAACTTTTCTGCAAGGTCTAGAGAAGAACAGCTTTTATTTTTTAAAAAAAATCAATTATGGACAGTCTATGATCTAAAAAAATGAAGTTCCTTCAGGAAGGGCTTGAACGCCTAAAAGGCTCCCTTTAAATCTGCCCTTACCTTTAACGTAAAATTATCTTTGATACGACACATGGTTTGGTATTTGGTGAGATATCAAGTCATTTTGACTGACTTTTCTTAATGGCTACGCACCCTTTCTTTGTCTTAACTGGTAAGTCAACGAATTTTTGGCCATGAAGTAAATTACTTTTCTATCTTTATTGTGTACCCTTTGCTTATAATTAAATTTATGTACTTGCCTTTCTTTGTTAATTTCTCTCGTCCATTTTGATAGGAAAACCAACGTTTTGAAGATTTGAACATAGTGCATTTTTACCCTAATTTGGGAACATTTGGGAATGTGTGAGTTAATAGAAAGGCACATTATATTAAAATAAATTAGGAGAGGTGAATGAAGTGTCAACCAATTATTCCAAATGAAACTGCTTTGAATTTGTCTGACAAATTCGTCAGCGAAAAGGAACTAAATAGTAATGTGGTTGATAAAAACTACATTCTAGTTTAAACAAGGTAACTTTTAAAACTGTATTTTACATTGCGATCTTGTTCCATATAAATATTATGTCACTGAAGTATTTTCAAACAATATTTTTAAAAAATTCATAAAATTTAAAAAATTTAACTAAAAATTTCTGAACAGTAAAAATATTTTAGTAACCTATGTTTCTTTACAGTTTACATCGAAATAATTCAAATCAAAGCAAGATTTTCTAAAGTTCAGAAAAAACATTTTTGGTTGCTGAATCCCCTTAAAATAAAACAGAACATGTACAGGAGATAATTATTTAGAATATCTATTCAATACATAACTGATAAATTTTGGGCTAAAACACATTTGCGTCACCCTCCGACTAGAAAATATTGCTCAGTATCATTGATCAGCAACATTTTGCTGCACAATGCACATGTATTTCGACCTACCCTGACCTATATCAAAGATCAGGATTAAGACCTCTAGGGGCACTTAGGCAGTGAACGTTTCGGATTTTCCTCCTTTACTTCCAAAATCACCTAATTTAGATTGATTTTAATTTACCCTCTATACAACAAATATTAATACAAATTTAAATAACAAACCATTTATCTGAGGGTCACCCTCAGGTGAGCTAGTTTTATTATCTCGAATAAAGTCACAACATGAAAAATAAGTAATAGAGCCTTCATTTTTTTTGCCCAATGGTCTGGCATTTGTCTAGTCTAACGGTGTTTATTTTTGTCATCTGGTGTTATGGACACGGGCAATATGCAGAATGAGGGCTCTCGAAGACATGAATTGTAATTTTTTCCCACGACAGGTGGGATCTCCGAAAGCAGTAAAACCTAGTTTGAATAGGTTCCAAGCTAAATAGAACGGCTTCTTGCGGATTTTTCTAAATTATTTCGCATTTTAAATGTTACACAAAATAAGAAATGAATTCAACTACGCGTGGTATTCCTAACCGAGAACGATCCTGCAGAATGCTACTTTCTTTAAACCTCTGAACAAGAACTATTAATCCTGTAAGTTCTCCAGTTTTTATATATTTACAACATTTACAGCTTTGCAAAGCAATATGCGTTAATTCAAGATTAACATAAAAATATTTCACTGACTATACTTTTTCCCTGTGTACTTAACATTTCTTAAGACTCGCCACCCGATATTCCCAGTGATTGAATTTTCAACATGCCGTTCGATAAAGCCCATAGTATCGTAGAATCTTAATCAGCGGTAATAACCTATGTAACATGAAGATGGGAAAATACTTGAGTGTAGAAGATGATGACAAATTGCTTTCTTCTGTTCAGAAGCCGTATTATGACGCAGATATGCCTGGAAAACCTGGAGCATATGCACTTTCTGAGGAGACGGTATCTTCTATAGGCTAAGAGATTAGTGAAAAATAACAGTTTGTGAGGCAGAAGATGAATATTATTCAGCTGTTTGGAATGCATTTCTACTAATCGTTTATTGAATTGTTGGCAGGTTCCTAAAGAACACTATAATTTGCATTTTTTTTCTGCGCAGTTGCTCATTATAGTGCTGCCTAACTTGGAGTTTTTGTACAAAATTTTTTCTATACGATGAAAAAAACCACCATTATGCTAGAAATGATTATCCCGCACACACTTTACAATTAAATTATTTTTTATTGTTTCTTAAGATCTCTACATATTTTTTCTCCCTTCCCTATTGTTAGATGTGGAAAAAATTAAGTATTCATGCAGCTTTGGAAACTGGAATAAATAAGTTTCCTTTGAAAATGAGATAGTAGCACTATTACATATATATTTTTCAAGAGCTGAAAATTTCTAAAAGAAGTGTTACCAGTTTTAATATTGTAGGAACTTCTATATATATTTTTATACTTGTAGACGTAACTAAATTCTCCATTAACAAGCATTAGTTTCTTTAAAATAAAGCTGAGACTTTTTTTGTCTAGGCTGGTAATTGAGAATTAGTTTTATTTTCATTTAGTGAGGATGTAATATGAAAACTTGAATTCGAAGCTAAAGGTTCTAAGATTGGATTATTAGTAGTGACTGCTACAACCGAAGGATAATACCACCATGGAAGTGAAAAAATGCGATGTGTTTTTTACCTTCCAAACCGTCCTGCCCACGGAATCAAACAAGTTTCAGGAGCTGAATACGCGCAGTACTACAAAATCAGTATTGGAATTTAAACTCTCTTCAGGGTTATGAACTCCATAAAAACAACTTCTTAACTTTTCGCCATATCTGCATGTTTCTCAAAAATAACTATCCGCGTCAAGGTGGGTATTTATTTTAATTGCTGATGTAATTAAGGAGAGAAAATGCAGAGGATTCACGCTTGCGTATGGGGTCGATAGCAGTGTCGTTATTGGTGGAAACTGGAATTAAATAGTTTCCAACGAAACCTAACAGAAATGATGCCCTGTTGAATCTTTAATGTGAAATATGAATATTTTGCTGTTGCATATTGTCTATTTCAAATATCGTAGTTTGATTTTATTTATTAGAGGACCATGACTAGTACTTTGGGAATAAAAATCAATGATATCTGGAAAATACCTATTATTCAAGATTCCTCCACGTGAGAAGCATATGTTAAAAATGTTTTTCAGACCTTCCAGCAAATGCGATTTAAATTATTTGCATATTTCTGATTTTTTATCGGTTTTGTATATAAAATGAAGAAAATTTGTTTTATTGCTGAGTCATTGCAGTAATATTTCAAAATACTTATAATATGGAATAAAAATTCCTTTAAAATTTTCGTTTACCCGAAATTTAAAAGATTTTTCCCGTGTAATATGAATTAAAAATTATTTTTTAAAGATATTAATTTATCTTTCACTCTTACTGTTGAAAAACTAAACTTATTAGTATCATTGTTACCTTTTTTAAACTGTTATGATAATTTAATTTGAGATTTTTTCAAAAATTTAAAATCAGGTCATACTTATAGGGTGAAAATTGAAATCGAGTTTGTAATATTTTTAAAATCAACAAAAACCAATCATTATAATAGTTATCGTGCCTTTTGTCTGGTCCATGTATTATATAAATTTAAATAAATCGATATGTAGCTGAGATATTAGAAAAACATATGTAATTATACCGAAATAATTTTAGTACCGTAATAACTATAAAACCCTTTTTCTTAATTCTTTCCTTATATATTTAGAAAAAAATAAATTGATTTTAATAACAATTTAATTTTTTAACAAAATGCAGTCCAAATAAGGTCAAAATTATGTTTTGTAATCAACAAAAATTTTAAAGTTTCAGCATGTATTTTGTTTTATGCCTGGTCACTAATGTTGGTCATTAAACTGAAAAAAAGTTCGGTAACTGCTATAGTTCTTGGCAAACACAGACAGAATTCTACTAATTTAACAATATTTTTATAGGAAACATGATTTACATTGAAGGCTGTAAATATATCATGCCATACGTTAGATAATGTTACAGAATTTTGTCTCCACTCGACAATTTTTTCTTTTATAGCTTAGCGCAAGACAAAGGATGTTTGATCAATCAATTCGTCTTCAATCAGTTGCGTATGTCCAGGGGGCAAGGGGAGTATAGAACAAGGGCGGATCTAGGACAACGTTCAGGTTATATGTGTTTTTTAGTGATTTCCATTCAGAAAAACAAAGAATTTATTCTTTCAACTAAGGGGCGATAGGACCTTTAAACCTTCAATTTTCAATATTTTTATGATTTTATTTGATAGCCGAAACCCTTCTGAACATTTTAAGGTATCGTACTTGTGTGTACTTTAATTAGTCTAGAAGATATAGTCAGAAACGTGAAGGCCACTGTTGATGTTTTACTCAAAAACGCGAAGGTCACTGTTGACGATTCATCAGCTGTTCAACAGTTTCGGTTTTGAAATGTCGACTGCTACAGCTAGTGAGTAAACAAACTTGGCTCTAGTTTGCCTTTATTTAAATTAACTCTTTGCTTCGGACGATGGACACCTACAACTCAACACTACCCATACTTGTTTGTAAACCAAACTGTGTGATATCGTTTTTAGAAACGAAAATACACGTTTTTTCTATTGAAAAGCGGGTTTAGTTTGAATGTCTGATAGACTTATTTTCCAGTGATATGTGATTTTCTTTTTTAGAGTCTGACTTTACTGTGTTTTTTACAAGATGAATGATAAAAGAAACAGAAAATCTGGTAGAAGACCAAAAAAATGTCGTTTCAGAGGCAATCAGCACATCAACAAAGATATGAAAAGTAAAGCGGAAACTAATCCAAATAAAAGTGCTTCATTTAAAAAACTATCTGTAAATGAAAGCAGCCAACTGCCCACTAATGATTCTGAAAGATTCAGATTCATTGACATTTCAATTTTCAAAAATTTTGAAAAATCACTGTGTTGTTCTGCATGTTTTGTAACCATTTATATAATTAATAAGATAACCATTAATATAATTGAAACTACGAACTGTGGATTTTCATCCACATTTAAAATTGCTTGTCACAGTTGCAACGTTGAAAAAACTTGGAGAAATTCAAAAATGGTAGACATTAAAAAAAATGTTCCTACTATCAATAGAAGAGCTGTAGTCGCAATGCGAATGATTGGAAAAGGTGCAAAATCTCTTCAGAAGTTTTCCAGTTACATGGCCCTTCCTGCACCTGTATCTCAAAATTCGTACGACAAAATTAATGACAAGATTCTCCGGGCAACAACTGTCGTTGCTAATTCATGTATGAAGAAAGCAGCTGAAGAAGAACTTTTAACTGGAAGCTCGGATATCATGGTAAGTGGAGATGGAACTTGGAAAACACGGGGTCACTCCTCTCTTGTTGGTGTATGTACCGTTATAGGAGCTGAGAGTGGGAAGGTTATTGATATCGATGTAATGTCTTCCTACTGCAAGTCACGTGAAGTTTCAAAAAATGTATTCAGACAAATCAAAATCCAGTTATCAGCAATGGCAGTCGCATCATGCTAAGTCATGCCAAAAAAATTCATTTTGGATCAGCAGGTAAAATGGAAGTTGAGGGCATGAAAAAATTTTTTCGAAGATCTGTCGCAGAAAGAGGTGTTAGGTATTTATCTTATATAGGTGATGGTGATGCTTCTACATTCAAAGATGTTTGTGAGGATAAACCATATGGGATAAATACAACCATAGAAAAAGTTGAATGAGTGGGCCATTTACAAAAGCGAATGTTAACACGTCTGAGAAAGCTGAAAAAAGACATGAAAAGGAAGAAATTAGCCGACGGAAAGACTATTGGTGGTAGGGGGCGTTTAACCGATGAACTCATAAAAAAACTCACTACATATTATGGCAATGCTATTAGGAAGAACAAGAACAATTTGTTTTCAATGAGGAAAGATATGTGGACCATTTGGATGCACTTTGTGTCAGCGGATGCTGATCCACAATATCACTTTTGTCCCACGGGTGAAAACTGGTGGTGTAAATACAATCAGACAAAATTTAAGAACAGTTTGGAAAAGTTCAAGCATAAAAGTTCTGTTCCGAGAGCAGTAATGGATATGATAAAGCCAATATTTAAGGCCTTATCGAATCCAACACTATTAAAAAATGTTTAGAAGGAAAGATTCAAAATGCTAACGAGTCATTAGATTCTTTAATTTGGAATTTGTGTTCGAAAAATACCAATGCATCAAAAAAATTTGCGCAAATAGCCTCCAATTTGGCATGTATAAGTTATAATAATGGGGAAAAAGGAATCTTAAATGTTTTAAAAGAACTGAAATTGGACACTAATGAGCAGCAGGTTAAGGATTCACTTCTTCGTGATAAAGAACGAATAAAGTTGGCTGAAAGATGCTACCAAAAAGCTACTCTTGAAGCCCGCAAAAAAAAGACTAAAAACAGCTGAAAAAAACTATCGTGAAATTAGTAGGCAAGATATATTCTTCTGGTGCCTTTTAATGTTGATCTGCATGAATACAGATGTTTGGTAAGTTATTTTTTTACTTTAATTTTTCCCCCTCAAAACTACATTTTTAGAGCTTGCGCGCAAAGTTTTGCAGAAAATAAGTAACTTATAGTAACAAATGTTATAGAAATTTACTCCTAACGAATACAGCTTGAAAATCATGCAAAGTGATAAATATTCAAATAGGTTTAATGGACTTTTTTTACTTTTTATGTTGTTAAAACACGATAACGCTTTTTTTAAAAAAAATTTCAGCATATTAGCAAGCACCGAAAAAAAAGTATACACCATAATGCTTTGATCTTGCACGATTTTCTTTATTGTGTATGTATAAGCATAACTGAAAAATTTTATAGTGATACGATGAACCATTT
>BGPR01007154.1:0-35237 GCA_013235015.1 Araneus ventricosus | reverse complement strand
TATACGGAATATGTCTATTTTATACTTTTATTTATAATATTGAAAATAATTTCACTGTCTTAAAAATTCATATTTATAAGGTTATATCTCTTATGTAACTGTGATGAAAAAAAATTAAGTTCAATGATTTTTTCTTGCGTTAGGAAGAGTCGTAACTGAACAACTTTCGAGTTCCTTTTCCGTGTTTAAAGGTCCTATAGCCCCTTAATCATTCGTCTCAAATGAATTTCATCGTTATTGTTTAAATTGTAACTAATTATAATTTAATTGATTAAATATGATTAATTAAATTTTCATAAATTAAATTAAATTTATTTAATATAATCAAGCACAGATCTATTAATCCGTGAAACCGTTTTCCTGCAATGTTAGTCTTTTTTTAGAAAGAGATCGTTTCAAAAACTCTTAATGGTTGCCAGACTGATAATCCCAAAATTGGCGACAAAGAAGAAGATTCTAGAAAATTCAAGAATTATGGTGCTATCTCTCAGAAGAACCGTTATTTGGATTTTTCTTTAGAATTCCATGAGACATCGCGTCTGTCGGAAAGCTATAAATACCGGATTAGATCAAATTTGTGGATAATCTCTTTGTAGTTTCATGCGCGAAGTGAGTTAGTCAGTTATTAGACGCTGAGTGCTATTGATAGTGCTGTAGACTGACACTATACTGAGAAACGAACATCATAGGAAAATAACATAAACTGACAAAACGTATCAATTCATTTAATAAACGCGAATGCTTTAAATTATTTTACATTCAAGCTGCGATTAATTCTTGAAAGATTTTGTGTTTTGACTATTTTCACAATATGGTGCATGCATATCACGTTCATTTAACGAATATCATTTAGAACAAAAAATGATGAAATATTTGATAGAACGAAGTAACTGAATTTTTCTTTAATGGAAACAAACAAAATCAATAAATAAGTTTTATCAAAATAAACCGTTTCAGTTTACTCATGTAATCTGTATTTTTTGAGATTGATATTATTACAATCGGTGAATCATATTCGAAACTTTGCCTCGCTCTGCTCGAAAATTCTCCTTCTAAACAATCCTTGCTTAGCTAAACCAAACAACAAGTGTAAGAACTCTTTTTTGCCTCAGAAAGGAGGAACACTTGATTTTCTGAGCTCGCACAAGAAAGAATATATATTGATAAAACTTAAATACCAATTTCTTGTACGCTGAAGAAACATAAACTACACAATAAATTTTCATTAAATTTTGCTCAAAAGTATTATAGAACATCCGAAATGTATTTGCAAAGCTTTCGTAACAGTTATTAACTAGTTATTTTTTATTCATAAAAAAATCTATGTTTCTCGGCGAATGAGCATTTCAGGTTCCTCTGGTGACGCACGAAGACGGCTCTACTGTAATGTAATAATAGTGAAACGCATAAACAATTTGCACGAAGTAGAAATGCAAACCACTGAATGAAATTTATTCCAATTAATCTCAAATAAACAATGGCGTATAAGAAAAATCAGCGACTTTCGGCGATCATCTGATCCCCAGTAATATTGAAAGCCAGTACATACGCTTGCAATTTGGCGAAATAAGCGAATTGACGGTTGTAGAGCATGAGCGACTGTGCCAAAATTTTATTTTGCGTTATATCTCCAAAATGGAGGCTGAAGAAGGGCAGGTGACCATTCCTGACATATCTAGGGCTTTCACATGTAGTAGAAATTATAGAAATTTGTCCAGTGATTAGAGCTAAGTGATTCTGTCGAGGGTTTTCCGTATAGACAAAAATACTACTTCATCGAACATTCTCTATGGATGTTAGATGAGTAGTACTTTTTCGATTTATCTCAAAATTGGAAAGGTCTATCAGTGGCTGGCGGCACGTAAGCACTGATGACATATCTAGAAGTCATGAGCATTCATTTGAAATAAACATTCTCGAGATTAGTCCAGTGGTTGGGACTAGTCGACTGTCTGAAAGTGTTTTCCGCATAGAGAATGTACAGTGGAGACGCATTTTTTATTTCTTTCGAAAATGGAGGGTGGTGAGGGGCAGGTGTCATAAGCTTCCATATGAAATAAAAAGTATTGAAATCCGTCCAGCAGTTGGGGCTGGGATATTGGACCTCTCGTTTTGCTAATTAGTATAAATATATAGTTTTTAGAGAATGTCTCATTATAATTAATTAAAAACTATATTTCCATGTGTAGACAAAACTATCGCTAGTGGCAATATTTCTATTAAATTAAAGTATCGCAGCCATTTTATGCTTTTTTGTTTCTTAGACTCCAAGGTGCAGCTTCCAAAGTTTTATTCACTTTTATATCTTTCTTTAAGAATAATTAATAACTTATGCAGAAAATGAATTTCTGAGATTTTAAAAATATTTTAGCTAAACGAATATTCTAAAGTTAGTTTCAAATACATTTCAGACGATAAGAGGATTTTGTACACTTTAATATTTTATCTAAAAGTATTTTTTGCAATAAAAATTTTACACATGAAGACATTTTCATCCCGTGAAATGCCGGGTATATCAACTTGTATCAAGCAATAAGAAAATCTTAGCTGTTGTAGCTATAGGAAAATTAAATTATAATAAAACTGAAATTAGTCTAATTAAATTCTAAGTTATTAATTTTCAACATAAATTTCAGACATTTGCTCAGTTACAGCTAAGTTGATTTCTATATTGTTTCCGTTCATCAGATAATTTCAAATTGATTAAATATCATAGAAATAAAATAAGGGAAACTTTAAAAATTAGATTATTATAAAGACTCTTTTTTTAGATTTTATATTATAAATAAAGGCATCTTTCATGATAGAAAAAAGCAGACGACGAAGAGAAATCTGTTTCATTTACCATTTCTTTAATAATCGAATTCATCTTCTTCATACCAAAAACATTGACCGAAAGAGAAACTGAAAGAATGCTAAACCTACTCTAATACTTAAAAGATGACACTAGAATATTAGTCCACATTTCGAAAAATAATTTTATTTTTATTTATTAGAATCATTACTCTAAGAATGTACAGACGATAACCCTACAATAATATTCCTTTTGAAGTAACTTTATTAAAGAAAGAAAATTGAAAAAAAATTCATTAAAGAATTTAAAATTAAATGACACCCGTTAATTCATTTCAAGTATGGAAACCAATGAGAACTTTTTTCCATGCCTTTTTTTATTTTAATCCTTGGAAGCCATATTAAAGGATGAATGCTAAGATCCTTTAATGTCCTTCGCCTCTTTGTAAAAGAATATTATTATTCATCACGTAACTTAAAATTATGAGAAGTTAATTATTACTATTGTACTCGTATTTAAATGAGGCAAGATCCTTTCACTATTTTTTCTTCCATTATTCTAACTAAAATATTAATTTTATTTGAAATACGTAAATTTATTATCTTATAGATATTAAAAAAATTTAAATTAATAATTTTTGACTTGGATGCTACAATATTTCCACAAAATGGGGATATTTTAATACGAAAGGTGACTGCTAATTGGATTTTGCGCATGTGCAATAATTATTTTAAAGGTAGCAGAAGAAAAGAAGAAGAAGAATTTTCTTAAGATTGAAATTAATCTGGAGTTTGAAAATATCTGCGTCAATTGAAGCTTATTTGCATAATCTTTTCTACGTCCATGTTTGAATTCCTTTGACACCAGGACAATTTAGCGTTGCTTTTTTTTGCTTTATAATTTAAAAGCTTTTCAATGAAAACTTCAAAAATGTCTTCTTAAAAGGAAAAAAGCCTGTATTTAGAATTATTTCTGTTATTAACTATAATCTAATTGTTTTTAAAGCTGTGAAACGTTTTGATAAAAAATATTCATACAAAAGAAACTTTAGCATACAAATCTCCTCTATGCTTTATAAATACAAAAAAATGCTTTATAAATACAAATTCAACATTTAGCTTATTTATTACAGTAATTAGTAAAATTTCAACATAAAAATATTCGCAAAATGTATATAAAACGGTTATAAAGGAACATTAAGGTTTTTGAACGGATTTAAAACGAAAAGAATTGAGAAAAGCGCTGTCTTTTAATATCGTTTGCACAAAAATATTTATAGCAACAGATTAATTAAATATGAATTATTTTTTAAACCCTCTCATTCCGAGCGAGGCGGTCCGGGGCGGTCTAGAAATTTCCCTTTAATAGCGACGAAGGCCGGTCAGAGGCGTTTGGTTTCTTTTGAAGGGAGGTGAAGTTTCGAGATCACTTAGAAGATGAGCGCGTTACGAGGTCCAATTATCCTTGCCCATCACAGACGATTTCTCTGCGCTTTAATGGAAGGTTATTACGGGGGGGGGGGTAAATGACCACCCAGATGGTACGAGTCCAATTCCTGTTTCATCCTCCCAAAAAGTCCCGGTTTTATAGGGGCTAGCTAAGAAAAGTCTCCTCGGGATTAAAGAGTTAATGAACGCAATAAACATCGATTGATATTTTGCAATGTTTAAAGAAATGTTGCAATTATTTTGAGACATTTTGCATGCGAGTCAATTTCTCAGAAGTGTTCACTTATTTAATTTCATCTTCCAATATCGAAGAACAGAGGAGATTCTATTTATTTTTTCTTTTCTCTATAATTGATGATTTATGGAACACTTTTTCTTTCTGATCATAAATTTAAATCTGTTGATGCCTAAGAAGATTGCTCTGAAATATGTTCATTGTTTTATTATATTTATTTTTAAAAATGTTCTTCTTGCTTTCTTAGTTAGAAATATATTAATTGTTTTATTATATTTATTTTTTAAAATGTTCTTCTTGCTGTCTTAGTTAGAAATTTATTAATTGTTTTATTTTATTTATATTTAAGAATGTTCTTCTTGCAATCTTAGTTAGAAATATATTAATTGTTTTATTGACAGAACACTTTTTAATTTTGTTTTTTCTTTATAAAAATGTGTTTCCATGAGGAGCATTGTTTATTTTAGTATTTTTCAAAATCTCAGTCATCTAACTATTTCTTTGTTTCCTACACTCCACAATTTTCTCAAGCTTTTCTAAGAATTTTTTCTTTCCCCGAATTCGTAAATTCAACCTCTTTTTAATTAATTAATGCATTCTTTTCATTTTGTAGAAAGAAATCTGCATTATTTTTAGTTTTAAGCTGTATTTCATATTTGAAGCATACAATAAAAAGACACTTCACTATGATTGAGTTTCAGTAGTAAACCGTAAGACATTTTAACAGTTAAAAACGACATATTATTTTCAATCGTTGATTGATGTTGGATTCAATGTCCGACGCTACTGAAAAATAATTCCTCTTTTCTTCAATATTCTAAAATCCTCTTACCTTTGGCGACTAGCTAGTTGGCCGGGATTACTGGATGCAAAAAATAAAAAAAACAGTTGCGTCCTTTCTGGTAAGCTTTTTGTTAATGGGCCCCTTAGCACAATACAGTAAATCACCGTATATACGTTTCTCATTTATACATCTTTTGATCACAGTCCCGATTCATACTTAAGTATTGCAGTGATAAATTACTTTGATTACACGACGCTTAACTTCGATAACGTCGTTTCACATTGTTCTAAAATATGAAAATGCCCTCCTTTCTAGTATGTGAACTGTAAGAAGGAAATCATGACTTCGAAATTATTCACAGTTGACGAATTATTGGAAGACAAATTGCCTAGTTCTAATATAAGTAATGATGAAAAAGATAATGAAGGTATATATTAATGATAATATTTAATCTTTTTTCAAAGTAGAAAAGAAATTCAATGAACTTAATTCAATTCATAGTACTATAGTTAATACTCACAAATAATCAGCAAAGAATAAAGATTTAAAAAAAAAATTGAGCGCCTGCCTGCATGCACATAAATCGTAAAATTTAATTATTGTCTTCCATACCATGTACTAGTATTATCTTAAAAGATTTAAAAATTTTTATTTTTAATGAATTTACAGTAGTAGCATTAAATTTGTAATAATCAAAGTTGTTTAGTAAAATTTCGTTTATACCTCTTTTAATTTATACGACGTTTTTAGTTAGTTAATAAAAAGAACCATAAATGTCACTTTACTGTATTTTTTAACTTTGAATTTTCGTAGACATTTAATGTACTATTTCAGAAGCCTTGCACCTGTTCTATCTATTGGGCTTCATGCGTATTTGTAATTCTATACCATTTCACTTAATACTTAATTTTCGTTCAGAAACGGGAACTAAGTTCAACTAATCCAATCAATTGCTTGTCGACTGGAAACATCTTCGCAAAAAAACTACGGATGGTAAGTAGAAGCATTCAGGACCGAAATTTTGCGTGTACAACCGAATACGATTTATCATTTATGTTATATCTTAGAGATATTTTTGTTACTTATTCAGTGTACGACAATAAGAAACTTGAAACTTGCTTGCTAGATTTCGCAACAAGAACATACAGAAAAAAATCAATTTTTTTGCTGGTAAAAGCACGTTTTAAAATGAACAGTACTAAATATACTTAAATTAGACAGAATATTCATACCTTGGTTATAATCAATAGAAAAAAAATCCGGTATCCGGGATAAATCATTTCTTGCAGGAATAAAAACGATTTGAATTTCATACAGAACTAAATAAAGTATTTTTGTATAATACACAAAAAATATATATTTAAAAAATATTAAAAAATTGAAAAAACAACTGAGCGTCAGTTAAATTGGTATATTAAAAATATAATTTTTGAATTCTAAGTTGTTTTTAAATATTTTTTGTATTGTAATTTTTCCAGCAGTCTTCGCGGAAAAACTTCACAATTTTTACTGAAGCCAAAACGATTTGTACTTAATGACCTAGTGCGAAATAGATCTATCAAATACCAGGGCCTTAACAGTAACGTTACTTCTGTTCTCGAAATATCTTTTATATTCAGGTCAACCTGTTTTTTTAAAGATATAGCAGGTTATTTGCTCGAGATTCAAGAGTTTTTATATTTTACAAACTTTAAAACTTCTAGGACTATAAATTTCTAGTCGCCTCCGGCGATCAGCTGCTGCGCCATGAATACTGGTTGGGAAACATTTCACTCAAATCTTTTATGTGTAACTTGGTCTTAATACCTCCTCCAACAAATAATCTTTAAACTTTAATTTTTTAATGACATATAACTCATATTATTTTAGAAGCATTACTCCGTTTAATTCATTGCGTTATACGCCCCTTCCAAATTCTCTCTCATGATACTTAAAATTTCAAATTCATTTGGAAAGCTCATGAAATTGGCAAGTTTCTGGTAAATTTCTCCGATTGTAGCTAGAAAGGTGTTCACTATGCCGCAGTTTTTAATTTTTGTAACTCGTCGTGAACCACAGATAGCCTAAGAAAAAGTTCTACCATAACTCGTAAGCGGTTGGGAATGAAACAGGTTGCTGGGGTGTTAAATGGGGCGAAAATTAAAGGTATAAAACTCATTTTGATAGTTTTTATAGCCGTCTTCTGCTATAATCATTTTTTTAATTGTTTTTTACATTGCAGCACATTCTCTCCTAGGCATGGGGTTAAAATTACTTACTTAAAAGTATTTATTTTTACTTGTTTTATAAATAAAACAATAGTCTATTTAAATTATTTATGTAATCTATTCCAATAGTCTGTTCATATTACAATAGTCTATTTAAAAATAATATAAAAATAATTACAAAACAATAACCCGTAAGATTCAGTTGCTGTGGCCTTTTGTCCAACTACCGAAATTCAATGAGGCCTTTCAGTGCAAAAAGTTTTCCCACCCGTGTTCTATTCATTGTTCTCCTACCAGATCTCCCATGACCTTACGAGATAATTGTTGTACACCATGTGGTCTAGTTTTTACATGCTTTTGTTTAAGAAGATTTGTTCCATGTGTGTAAAGATGGAACTTACGAGGTTTTCACTTATTTTTTG
Source organism: Araneus ventricosus (assembly GCA_013235015.1). Classification (NCBI taxonomy): domain Eukaryota; kingdom Metazoa; phylum Arthropoda; class Arachnida; order Araneae; family Araneidae; genus Araneus; species Araneus ventricosus. Next base: position 27,347 of record BGPR01007154.1, on the reverse strand, counting down.
AAATTCTGAACTTTTCTTTGTTCCTCCTAAAAACCCAATATTTTAATATTTTTTGGAATTTAAGTATGAGTTCAATTGATGAATTTTAACTAAATTTTGAATGAAGATTCGTTGCGCCATCTAGTAATGAATTTGAGAAGAATTTCAAAGTATTTATAATAATGAATTATAAAAATATATTAAATACAAAAAAGCAGGAAATAATAAAAACAAAATGGTTCTTGATGAGCACGCATTAAAAAGTATGAAAAATGTGGAAGCAAAATAAAAATTGTTAAAGAGTGAGTCACTGAGAACAATACTATAAGGAAATTAAATTACTACAATGAATAGCAAAAGGAAAAAATCTTCAAAATTCATTAAAAAATTATATATATGATGAATGTTATTACAATTCCAATGTACTTAGATTATTTATATCACGATATTTGCTTAGATTTCCAGATCTTTGACATTTACATTTTCTATATTTTAGTGCATTAATGAAAACGGGTTCCAAAAACATTTTATTATTTTCTTCGTTCAAAAACTAATATTATTATGAAAGGGAACTCTTATTTTCCCTTTTCTAAAATAACATTTTAAAATTTCAGGAACCATCTTCATTGGTATGAAACTTATTCGTTAATGTTTATAACATATTCAACATTTATTATTGTACTGCATGATATCCTCTTTGTCCATTCCTTTTCATATGTTATGTCGACATGTCACGTTCTTGTAAAAAGAAATAAAAGAGACATGAAAATGTGACGTTGAAAATTGAGCATATCTTTGAGTTCGTGAGAAAAGAAATAAATATTTACAGTTATACACCTAATTGCACGGGTAAATTGGTTCCCGAAAGAAATCATGCGTTTGGAATCCGGATTTATGAAAGATTTATTTTGGCAATATCTTCTGATTAACTCTTAGTTCAGCATTTCTAGAAGAATGCGAAGAGCATGAATTTTAAATTTTAGGTTAGAGCGATATTAAATTACACAAAGTTTAAGAAAATAAGTTCAAGAATTACATTTAAGAAAAGAAAATGTAAGGAAGGAAATAAACAGATATTTGAAACAAAAAAATGTTTTCATTAATGTTAAGAAAAGTAAATGAAAGATGTAATGGAGACCTTCGCATTTATCTCTTTTAAAAAGAGGCAATTTATAATTCATTTTCCACCAAAAAATGAAAAAAGTATTAAAGATTAAAAGTATTAGAAGGATAAAAATTTTGAAAACTAATGACGTAAGATTATGTTTCACTTGACTCGCAGGAAAATAGCTGAAACTCTAAAAGGGAAAAAAGCACCTCATTCCACGGTTTGTAATCTTATAAAGGAAATAAAGCTAAGACCTTCCACTCATAAAACATTAAACATTCATTGGTTAAGACTTAAGCTGATTTCGAGAAATGTTTTCTTAAATCTAAGGATTATTGGAAAATATTACTCATGAAATATAAGAGAAGCTGACAGTACGCAACGTTTCTTCATCACAAACTGCGGCTGTTTAAAAGTTGGTCAAGCTTCTGGTCGAGATTCCTCTTTAGAAAGATTTATTGTTTTGAAAACTTTCCCGAAATGTCTTATATTACCTATATTATTTTAAAAAATTAAATTAGACTTGAAAATCAAATAACTACGGAATGAAGCATTTTATGACAGTATAATAACAATATTTCAGATAAAAGTGTATGATTTCGTAGATATCTAAGAAGTAACAATGGCAGTTTCCACATGGCCTACTGGAACTTCGACACACCCACATCTCACCACACATCTCATCATGAAATATGAAAGTCTCGATGGCTTACACCTGCTTTTAAATGCCTGCTATATTTCAGATTCACCCTGTATATTCACATTTCAAAAATAACCGTAAAAAAATAAAATGAAACTTAGAAATTACTACAAAACTCTTCCACACAAACACTCCCGCGGCAGTTTAGTGGAAAAGTGTTATCTTCTGGCTGGAAGGTGCGAGAACCGATTCCATCGAAGAACTGGCGTGTAAGCGAATCTGGTACACATTAAATTCGTCGGAGCCAAATGCCCTTCCGCTGGTGTATTACGGAAGATTGGAGAGGAGGGTCTCCGGTATCATTCTGGTCATCTTATCATGGCTCAAAATTACGAGGTCCATTTCGAAAATAGCCCTCTTGTTTCTGAAAACCGATGACGTACATTTAACAAGACTATACTAAATCCACAGAAGCACGAGTTTGAGGAAAATGCGTCGAGTGAAAAATGATGAAAATAAGTCATTTACTAAATGGAAATTGCCAACGTGAAAGCAAATTAAAACCATATTTGAATATCTGTGTCTGACTTGCATTTGATAAGGGAAGGCTAGATTTTTATTTGATGGGAAAAAAGAAATTAATGAAAAGGGCTTTATGATATAAAAACTCATTACCTTAAATGTAATGGAAAATATTCTAATGTTTGTTTGTTTGTTTTCTGGCACAAGAACCATTTCTGGCTAAACTGGCCACACAAATGGTAAAGTTTTATCGAAGCCACATTAATAAAGATAAAGGGTGCAATGGATAAAATTGAAGTGAAAGACAGAATGGTAAAGAAAAGTATGAGCGAAATAAAACACAAAATGTAAAAAAGACGCTAAATGCACGTATAAAAGCCAATAGTCTTTAAAAAATTAAAAATGTTTGGGTGGTGTATCTCACCCACCAAGTCTTGCATGGAAAATACTCTGAATTTCATACAATTCAAAGAAATGTTTGAGAAAATTAATTATTCTTGTCCTTCAACTCCAGATTAAAATATACATTTAAATATATATTTTAACAACAAAAAAAGGTAAACAGAGGCTTTTTAGCCAATTAGTTCTATAAATGCTAATATTTAAAAGATAATTTTTCAGAAATTTAGTTTAACTTTTTTTGAAATAATAAAAAGATATTTTACTTTAGAGTGTTTCCTTATAAGAAAAATGTAAAATTTTTTCGATCACCGTTCGTAGAAATACTGAAGATAAAACTTACATAGAATTCATCTTGAAAGCAAAAAATTTCTTAAAAGCATCCTACTTCAAAGCTTCAGTTTTGTAAAGGAAATGAAACTGGAATTTCCAATTCATGAAACATGAACATGGAGTATAGAATTATCTTATACCACGAAACTTTCCACAGTAGGAGTAGATATTCCTACAAGGAAATAATAGATTATTTGGACAGACCTCAATACATGCTGGATACTACGGTAATGAGTTGTATTCCGCTGTTTGCGCCAATTCTCTATTTTTACATGCTTTAATTTGTCTCGATTTGTTACATTTTTGTAAAGATGTAATTCTTTGATCGAGTATTTCACTCGCTTTCTGTTGCTTTAGAGTTCTAAAATTTTCTACATTTGTCTGTTCTCGATGTCAATACAGTGTTTTAACATTTGCACGAGTTAATTATCTATAAATATTTTAATTTTATGTATTCTTATTCAATATTTTAGAGGCCACCTGGCAGCAAATTTGATAAAAATTCACTTCATGGTAGATGTATGGTTCTCATGACACGGCATCGGAATATTACGATTTTAGATTTGACTTTCAAAATTTGAATTTAAAAAAATTCTACATATTAGTATATTGACCCTCCTAATATCTAATAGATATTGCGACTAACTATCTCATTACTCTAATTGTCTCAATCCATAACTCACCAAATGCTGCAATCCACAAACTTTCAATTGCAACTCTACGGAGAGAAAACTGAATGTTTCTCAATAGTTAAGTCGAATTTCTCTTTAATATGGAAAAATTACATAATAGCAATTTTCTTTCTTTAAGTTATTGAGTCGACCATACGAAACATGGCAGTGTATTTTGAAGACTGAGATAAGACCAGATAACCTGGGGAATGAGAGTAAAATTCGAACGATCGGATTTTTGCGTTTAAATAAGTGACTATTAATCTGAGAGAAAAACTTTAAAATTAAAAGTTATAATAATAAATAATAACTAATAAAAAGATCTATAAAATGAGTTTTGAAATATAAAGATAGCTTCATTAGAGCAGGAGTAAATTAAACAACACGTAAATTTTGGAAAAGTTTGAAAAGTTTTTTTTTTACTTTTCTACAAATAAATTGAAATTTTTGAAACATTACGGAAAAAGGCATTATTATCTACGGAAATTTGATTTATTATATAGTAGGATATATACGGTAAAATTTCAAATCCAGACCTTTATTATTTTTTGAAAAAAAGAACGACGTCGGAAAATGCATGTAAGTGTTTTAGCTGTCCGAATTCGCGGAGCAGAAAATAAAAAAAAAAAAAAAACTCCGATTCTAAAAATGTTGTTCTACAATTTCAATACGCTCTATATTGGTCGATTTTCAGTGAAACTTTCTCAAAACTAAGTTTGAAGTTAATATTTTGTCTCATTTATTATGACTAAAGGAATTGTCCCATCGCAAAAAAATTTTCCCATTGGGGAAAATGCATTCAGGCGAAATAAGCGAAACAAAATGATAACTCTCAACTTAATTTTCTTCACTTTTTCGTTGAAATAGGCAGTTACAAAGCCATTTGAAGTTGTAGAACAACACCTTTAAAGTAGGAATTTTTTCCTCTCCTCGAATTCGGACAGGTAAATAAAAGTACTTAGAGGTATTTTCCGACGATGTTCTTTTTTTCGAATAAGTTGAATTTTTCAAACAAAAAAATAGAGATCTTGATCTTAAATTTTGACCATATATCGGTTTCAAAAATTTCAATGTATTTTAATAAAATTAAAAATATTTTTTTCTAAAATTTACGTTTGGTCTTTAATTTTCTTCTGCTCTAATTAAGCTATTTCAACGTTTGACAACTCATTGTAGAGAACTTTTCACTAGATATCACTTTCAAGTTTAAGGCTTTTCTCCCAGATTAATAGCTTTTTATTTACACGCAAAAAGCCGATCGTAATAATTTCTCCCCCCCCCCCTTATGTCCGTCTGCAAAATATAGTGCAAGGGTTTCTATGGACGACCCATCAACTTAAAGCAAAAAAACTACTGTTATATATTTTCTACTGGACTACAAGCGAAATTCCGTTTTATGTCGCTAATCACGATGACGCCCATTAAATGAGCATTTTATAGATTGGCGATCTTTAGAAAACTTGGCAACGAAATCAAACTAATGAGCCATGGAGAAATGGCAAGAACATTGGAACCTTAATGATTAAGGCAGGTCAACGTATAAAGTCCACCGAAAGGTTTTACTAAAACCAGCAGGCTAGCCAAGAGAACTACCTACCTGCGTTTAAGGACATGGACCATTCCCTGTCTATCTGAAAAGAACAGCAAGGCATCCGTAAGAGAATTGTACAAGTGGATTATTATTATATCCCTTGCAATATGCAACAGAATGTCACCTCACAGAGTCTTTCAATCTCACGAAACCTGCAGAAGTCAACAGGGTAGCCTGGATGAGATCCGTTGCCAAGAACAAACTATCTCGCGATGAGATAGTTCAGGACGTGTGGTTCCTGGAGGACGACGAAGCACTTATTAAGATAAGGTAAGCCTTCCTTGCCTCCACTTTTTCCTTCAAGCAACCTAGACCTCTTAAGACCTTCGCCGCTATAGTCAGAAGGTCCTAAAACAATGTTCGTTAATACCCCAAGCTTCGACTCTTCTGAAGTTTTAATTATGCGGGTGTTTGTCTTTTTTGAAGTTAATGACAAACTGTATTATGGCTCTACAGCGTGATTTGACCTTTTTCTTTGCAGAATTTTACCTTGTCGTAAGAGTCAATCGATGAACGTTGTTTATTTCTCTCTTTTTTCAGGTACAGTCATACATCTTCGCTAAGCCATAATAATGTCATAATGCACATTTGTTTATTATTTTACTAACTTTTTCACTTTGCTTTTATTTTTTTCCATTTTCCCAGCTTACAATTCATTGATATATGTTTCTTTTGCTTTTTTTATATATTGTAGTCGTTTATGTGATCATAGACACTGTAACAATCCAATCTGTTATTTTTTCCCAGTGATCTTTAATAAAGGTGAACTTGTTATAACCATCCAACCGTTTAGAGGCCGTAATAGCTACAAGCAAAGGGGTGTGAGACAGTAATCTAGTTCTATTATGAATATGCAGAAATTCAGCTGCATAATAAGGCACGTAGGCCTTCAAAAAGAAACGTTTTAAGAAGCTTCACTTCCTTATTATTAGAAATTAAAACATTCCTCCTTGATAAGGGTGTTCACTATTCTGAACTAACAGAAAATGGATCAAAAATTTTATTTCATGGTAGATATTTCGTCCAATCCAAATAAACTTAATTGTAAAGTGAAGGAGAAAAGATTAATACCTTGTGACAATAAGGACATTGCGATTCTGAAAGTATCAGAATTGAAGCGAACTGAATTTCATTTGTTCTGTAAAGAGAAGCTAAATGATGAGCGGCTTATTATAAATTGATAACTTTTAAGCTTGAAACCTCGCATGGGTGTTCTAACCTCTTTGCAAATCAGTATGATTATTTGAAGATTCAAGTTTAAAAAATATCAAGTTATTTTTTAGCAAGAAATTCCTTTTCCCTACCAGAATCTGCCTCAGAAATCGCCTTTGCAACAAAATCGCAGCACATTTATATATTTTTGCTGCGTCAGATTGCAGTACTTGCATACTGGCTCAGCCAACGAAAGCCCTGCAAAAACCTTCTGTCCCTTAAATTATCGTTGGCTACATAACTAAAACAACAGCGAAAAAGAAAAAAAAATCTAAAAAAAAGAACAAAAGGTCAATTTGTCCAGCATTCTTGGAGGGAAGGGAGGTACCTTCCCCTTCCGTCCCCGTAAATACGCACATGTGTCAAACCTGCTACTGTATTACAATTACTTTTCTGCAAAGTTTAGATAAGAAAAGCTTTTCTTTAAGAAAAATAAATGAATAACATTATGGACAGTATACGATTTGAAAAAGACGAAATTCCGATAGGAAGGGCTTGAACGCCTTAAAAATAAAATGAAAGCACAGAATTAATTTCTCTGGAAATACTGGGGAAAAAATCTCGAGGTAACTCAAAGTTAGAGTTCTGATAGTTTCTTACTATACCTATCTAACAAGGGGGCTCTGCAAATACACCTTTCTAAATCAGGAATTCACTTATTCATTAATTATACAAACACTTACTCTAAAACTTTTACACAATTTCCATAAATTAATTAATCAATTCACAAGAAATAAGTAGTTCCTTATGAAAATTGAGCATATCCCTTTCGCAAAGGTATATCAAATGGATACAACGAGCGGGAAAGGAGTCCAAAGGAAAAAGTAATATTCCAAAATTCATAAAACGAAATTGGAAGATAATCAGGTTTAAAAACAATTTGCAAAGTATATGTCCATGTACATTCGCGGGAAAAAAAGTAGCCACTCAGCATTATTCTGCGTTCGTTCATTGGGCATTTGAAAAAAAGTTACCCATCTTTAGGAAATAACGAATACTAAAAGTTATTATGGTAAAAAATTACATAGTTCTAAATATTTAAAATTTCATTAAATTCAAAATTTTCAATATCAACACCCATTTTTGATGTCATAAATGAAATTCTAAGGAAAAATTACCACCAGCCCCCAAAATAAATTTTGGTTAATATGCCATGAATATATCGGAAGATATTAGACATTCTGAATAGAAAAGGGGTCGTTTCCACATTTAGATTCAGAAGTTCGCTGCTTGCGTTTAAATGCCATTAGAAGCATTTTAAATTATTTCGCACTTTAAACGTTATTTTCAAAGTAATGATCTTCATTTTACAATTGTTGAAACTTGATACGTAAAAAAATTGTTCAAAATTTTTCCACTTTAATTTATAAAATTTTAATTCTTATATATGAATAGTAAAATATTTATATATTTAAATATTAAAAAATAAAATGGTGTAATTATTAAATTTAATAATGAAAACGTTTCCGAATTATACAACGCCCCTTTAAGTGCATTGTTTCACAGTGAAAATAGAAAATGAAATGTAATTTCAAAAAACACTAAATCATACTACTACATAAAGAAATTCTAGGTCAATAGTTATATTATTTCTCAAGATATAAAGAAAAATTAAAAAATTAACTTTAACATTAGGAACTCAAGATTTCATTTGCTTAATATTTCGAAACAAAAAATCCTGGGAAGATGAAACTTGGTATTCCAGCATAAATTTCATGTACTACCGAATTGTTTAAGTAAAAATTGGTGCTTCTCTTGGAAAATTTGAATGTAGTGATATTATATTTACGTATATGAACCCTTTTGAAAATTTTAAACATGAAACCGTTTCCTATACCTTATTTCCTGAAAATTAGCATCGTTATATTTAAAAACGCTATGAGCTATGGCAAAATAATTCGGGAAATCTACTTTTTTTCCGCGACTGTAATTAGATTTATTTAGGTGAGAGGGACATGAGTCAGATTAGTACAAAATCGATGAATAGGTGGTTATGATACAAGAGAATAAAATGTACGCAAATGACAAAAATAAATTAAAATAGAAATATTTTTATTAGAACCATAACTCTTCAACTTGGCCACCACCTCAAGAAGCAATACATTGCCGACATGTCACAACGCTAGCAAAGACCACAAGATAACAAAGTAATCCAACTACGTGAGGTATTCCTAAATGAGAACGATACCAGCTTCTTTAAACCGTTTAACAATACCTATTAATCCTGTAAGTTTCCTAGTTTTTATGTATTTACAATATTTTCAGCTTCGCAAAGCTATATCAGTTATTTCAAGATTAACATAAAAATAATTTATTGATTATACTTTTTCCGGTGTACTTAATATTTCTTGAGACTCTCCAGCCGATATTCCCAGTCACTGAATTGTCAACAGGTCGTTCGATAAAACCCATAGTACCGTAGAATCTTAATCAGCGGTAATAACATGATAACTATTTAACATGAAGATGTGAAAATACTTGAGTGTGGAAGATGATGACAAATTGTTTTTTCTGTTCAGAAGCCGTATTATGTCGAAGCTGTGACTGGAAAAGCTAGAGCATGTGCACTTTCCTGAGGCGGTGGTATATAATAAAGGCTAAGAGATTAGTGAAAAATAACTCTGTGTCGATCGGGCAGAAGATGAACCTTGGCCAGCTGCTTTTAATGCAGATATACTAATCGTTTATTGAATTGTTGGTACTGCATGTTCATAAGAAAACAGTATAATTTGCATTTCTTTCTGCAAAGCTGCTCATTGTAGTGCTGTCTGACGTGGAGTGTTTGTGCAAAAGTTTTTCTATACGTTTTATAAAAAAACACCACCATTGTGCGTCAAATGATTAAACCCTCACAGCATTTTACAATTAATTTATTTTTTACTGTTTCCTAAAAACTCTACTGATTTTTCCCCCTTCCCTGTTGTTTGATGTATAAAGAATTAAGTATTCATGCAGCTTTGCAAACGGGAATAAATAAGTTTCCATTGAAAATGAGATAGTATCACTTTTACATAAATATTTTTTAAGTGATTAAAATTTCTAACAGAAGCATTACCAGTTTTAATATTGCAGAAACTTTTATATATATTTTAAACTTTTAGCAAAAAAAAACGAAATCAGGTCGCCTGTGTTGAATTGTTTCTTTAAAATAAAGCTAAGACTTTTATGTCTAGGTTGGTAATTTTCAATTAGTAAGGATGTAATAATTAAACTTGAATTCGAAACTAAAGGTTCTAAGATTGAAATATTAGTAGTGTCAGCTACAGCAGAACAATCAGACCACCATGGAAGTGAGAAAATTCGATGTATTTTTTACCCTTCCAACTGTCCAGCCGACGGAAGCAGCAAGTTTCAGTAGCTGAATACGCGCAGTACTACAACATCAGTATTACAAATTAATCTCTCTTCAGGGACATGACTTCCATAGAAACAAGTTCCTAAATTTCTCCATATCTGCATGTTTGTAACACATAATTATACGAGTCAAGGTAGGTATTTATTTTAAACGCTGTTGTAATTAAAAAGGAGAAAATGCTGAGCATTCACTCTTGCGTTTGGTGCGATAGCAGCGCTGTTATTGGTGGAAATTGTAATTAAATAGTTCGATTCCCCCTATTTTCAACGAAACTCAACCAAAATGATGCCATGTTGCATCTTTGATGTGAATATATCAATGTTTTGTTGTTCCATATTTTCTATTCCAGATATCTTAGTTTGATTTTATTTATTCGAGGATCATTACAAGTATTTTTGGAATAAATCAATGATATCTGGAAAATAGCTATTATTCAAGATTTCTCCAGATGAGAAACATACGTTAAGTTTTTTTCAAAACTTTTAACAAATGCGATTTATATGATATTTATATTTATGATTTTTAAAAAGATTATCGGTCTTGTATGTGAAATGATGAAAATTTGTTTTATTTTTGAGCCATTGCAGTAATATTTTAAAATACTTATAATATGGAATAATAATTCCCTCAAAATTTTCGTTCCCCGAATTTTAAAAGTTTTTTCACGTGTAATATGAATTAAAAATATTGTTAAAAGATATTAATTTATCTTTCGCTCATACTGTCGAAACATTTAACTTATTAGTAATATTGTTAACTTTTTTAAAGTGTTATGAAAATTTAATTTGAGTCTTTTTCAAAAATATAAAATCTTCTCATACTTATAGGGTGAAAATTGTAATCAAGTTTGTAATATTTTTATAATTAACAAAAACAATCAGTATAATAATTATCGTGCCTTTCGATTGGTCCATTTATTCTATAAATTTAAATAAATCGGAAATGTAGCTGAGATATTGGAAAAACATATGTAATTCTACCGAAACAAAGTTCTGCATCGTAATATCTGTAAAACCCTTTTTCTTAACTCTTTCCACATATATTTAGGAATAATGAATTAATTTTAGTAACAATTCATATTTTTTTGTTTGACAAAGTTCAGTCCAAATAAGATCAAAATTATGTTTTGTAATCAACACAAATTTTAATGTTTCTGCATGTATTTTGTTTTGTCTCTGGTCACTAATGTTTATCATTAAACTGAAAAAAGGTTCGATAACTGCGTTAGTTCTTGGCAAAGACAGACAGAATTCTTCTAATTTAACAATATTTTTATAGGAAACATGATTTACATTGAAGGCTGTAAATATAACATTCCATACGTTAGATAATGTTACAGAATTTTGTCTCCACTGGACAATTTTTTCTTTTATAGTTTAGCGCAGAACAAAGGATGTTTCATCAATCAATTCGTCTTCAATCTGTTTCGTATGCTGGGGGGAAAGCGGAGTATAGAACAAGGGCGGGTCTGGGAGTCCGTTAAGGAAATATGTGTTTTTTGTAAGTTCAACTCACAAAAAAAGAATTAAATCTTTGAATTAATCATTCATCTCAAATGTATTTCATCGTTATTATTTAAATTGTACCTAATTATAATTTAATTGATTAAATATGATTAATTAAATTTTAATAAATTAAATTCAGTTTATTTAGTATAGTCAAGCAAAGATCTATTAATCTGTGAAACTGTTTTCCTGCAATGTTTTCTTTTGTTAGAAAGATAGTTTTACAAAGACTCCTAATAGTTGCCAGGCTGATAACCCCAAAAGTGGCTACAAAAGGAGATTCTAGAAAATTCAAGAATTATGGTCCTATCTCGCAGGGGAGCTCAGATATGGATTTTTCTTTAGAATTCCATGAGACATAGCGCCTTGTCGGAAAGCTTTAAATACCGGAGGAGATCAAACTTGTGGATAATATCTTTGTAAATTCATGCGCGAAGTGAGTTAGTCAGTTTTTAGACGCTGAGTGCTATTGATAGTGCTGTAGACTGACGCTATATTGAGAAATAAACATCATAAGAAAATAACATAAACTGACAAAACGCTTAAATTTACTTAATAAATGTGAATGTTTTAAATAATTTTATATTCAAGCTGCGATTCATTTTTGAAGGATTTGGTGTTTTGAATATTTTCACAATATAGTGCGTGCATATCATGTTCATTTGACGAACACCGTTTAGAAATAAAAATGATGAAATATTTGATAGAACGAAATAGTTGCATTCCTCTTTAAAGGAAGCAAACAAAATCAAAAAATAAGTTATATCAAATTAAACCGTCTCAGTTTACTCATGTAATCTGCATGTTTTGCGACTGATATTGTTGCAATCGGGGAATCACATTCGAAATTTTGCATAAATAATTTAAACGAAGTAGAAATGCAAACCGCTGAATGAAATTTCTTCAAATTAACCTGAAATAAACAATGGCGTATAATAAAAATCAGCGACCTTCGGCGACCAGCTGATCCCAAATAATATTGAAAGCCTGTGGCTATGCTTGCAACGTGGCGAAATAAGCGAATTGGTGATTGCAGAGGCTGAGGGACTGTGCCAATATTTTATATTGCGTTATATCTCCACAATGGAGGCTGAGGAAGGGCAGGTGACCATTCATGACATATCTAAGGCTTTCACATGAAATAGAAATTTGTCCAGTGGTTAGAGCTAAGTAACTCTGTCGAGGCTTTTCCTACAACGCGACATAGAATTTTTAGGTCATCACATAAAAGATGGTAAACTATCTTCTTCCCCCCAAAAAAATGAAAGCTGTTCAAAATTTTCCAGAACCAACATGTACCAAAGATGTTCAGAGTTTTATTGGCCTTACATCTTTTTTTAGATAATTCATCTACAACATAGACCCGTTGAATCTTAATCAGAGGTAATATCATATGCAACATCATGAAGTGAAAGTACTTGAATGTACAAGATTTAACAAGATTATTTCTTCCGTCCACGAAAGATAATATGACGAAGCTGTAACTGGAAAAGCTAGAGCATGTGCGCTGCCTAAAGCGACCTGTTCATATTTAGGCTACGAGACTGGTGAAAAATAACACTGTGTCTGGCAGAAGATGAACCTTGGTCAGATGCTTGGAATGCATCTATACTAATGTTAATTGAATTGTTGGTACGGCAGATTTATAAAAAAGTATAATTTTCATTTTTTCTGCGTAGTTGCTCATTATAGAGATGCCTTATGGGGTGTTTTCTGTGCTATTTCATTCCCCATATGATGAAATAAGTAACCAGCATTGTGCATGAAATGATTATCCCGCACAGCATTTTACAATCTAATTATTTTTTATGGTTTTTTAAAATGTCTAGTGATGCTTTTGACTCCCTGCATTTAGATGTGAAACTAAGTAGTCATATAGCTTTGATAACGGGAATAAATAAGTTTCCAGTAAAAATTATCTATCACTTTTATAAAATTATTATTTAAAATGTGTAAAATAAATATTACCACTTTTAATATTGCAGAAAGATCTATATAAAATTTAATATTTCTAAAAAAATTAACTCGACTTTTCTTCAACGAATTGTTTCTTTAATATATCTCTTTAATTCCGAGAGTTTTAGAGAGGATGGTACATTGAAATGGACCCTTCCATTGTGCGAGGTCTTCACCCCACTATCACACTCCCCGCTATTCAATGTAATAAAGCTGTCAGTGTTCTACTTTGATTAATTTTCTCGCGGTTTTTCCCCGAGGGTCGAACGCCAACTCGAGAGTATGACTTTCGATGTTACTACTATAAGTTGTTGCTTTCTTTCATAAAAGAGTATTTCTTCTTTCCTTTGTCAAAAACTACAAACGAGATACTGAAAATTGTCATTGATAGAGTGTGAAAATCTGTGTTTATTTCTAAGTTCTTTCAACTTGCTCTCCAAATTGATGATCTCAGCAGTTGTATAACAAATATATTGTATTATATTGCCGAAACAACCAAAGTGCGCAAATCTTGGCTCTACGCGGGCATGTTTCTCGTCGAATCTCCCTCAATAATTTGCAATAAGCTTCAGAATTTCGTTCTGATTTTTTCGGTTTTGTTAATTTTGCAAATAAAAGAGCATACAGAAAAAAAAATTTAAAGTTTAGACCGGGTAACTAATCCCATTTTCGAGAAATTGATTTTTTTTTAAATAATTTCTTTTCCTTTGGGAAAAAAAATTTATCCCTCTATAAAACCATGGAAAAGAGGACTATGACTATTGTTGCCATAAGTTGGCCTTATTGAATATCGGAAAGAGTATTTTCATCAAATAAGTTACCATAAAGTGGCAATTTGCTTACGTTACAAATTCTGAAACAGGTGTTTTCCTGTAGAAACCTGAGCCATCTTATTCAATGGACTGTAGCCCAGGGACGCCATTAATCCAAAAGCGCCTAAAAATTTACTATATTGATTTATTTTAATTTTGAGTGAAAAAATTAATTATAATTTTAAATATATTAAAAGGAAAGCTATGGTTAGTACTTATAACTGGAGCCATATATTTTGCAATGTTCCTTATAAATTTATATCATTTCAAAAAATATTCATACACAGTCAATCAGTGCACAAATTACAAACTATGTTTGTAATAGGAGTAACACGCATTACAAAAGCTCTCTTTCAAAATCTTGTTTTGAAAAGACAAACATCAATAAAATTGAAAAGCGATAATCGGAGAACAGGTGACTTCGTTTTTTTTTTGTTCCTCAATTACTCTATTAGGTAGACATTTTCGTTGGAATATAGGCTTTAAAATTCTCGGTTATGGTTCTGACGGGGCGCCAAATTACTTTTTCCTAGTGCCTTTTCCTCACCTTTTTTTAGAGAGCCTTGGTCGAAACCGCAGCCCCCGTGAGGGTTAAAATCGGATAACTGGTTTTCTAGTGTCAAACTTTCTAAAAAACGTTTAACAGAGATATAAAATAATTTGTGTCCATGTAATTCTTTTAAATAAGCGGAGATTACTCAAAGAACTTTTACTAAATACGAAGCGAGAAGTTAAGTCTTGAAGATTTGGCTCTCAATCTGACGCTAAATGTATTTCATAAATATTTACAATGCATTTTTCAGTTTCTATACAAAGTGAAAGGCGATAACAAACAAAAAAGGAGAAATTGCTAGAGTTTATGATATGACAAACAAAAGTTGATGTTCTAAATTCGTTATGCTGGAAAAATGATGTCTCAAGAAATACCTGTCATTAGATTATGTTTTATACTTTTACAATATTCAAAACACCTCTTTAATTAATCCCTTGTAATTTTTAAACGCAAAAATATGGCTAACGATATAAAAAGAATTGATGTAATCGAAAATCTCTATTGGATACTTATTATAATACAGATTTTATGCAGTGCTGCCCAATGCCCGCCTTCCAGTGGAAATAGAAAAAAAGAGAACTTTATTTTTAGAATCAACGGAACAGGACCAAAAAACAATAAGAAAGATTATGGGAGAAGCAGGTATGAAACTAATCAAAAATATTGTCAAAAATGCTATAATTGGGCCTGTGATGAGCATTTAAATGAAGTACATGTAAATTGCTATGATTTTGCATTACTTATTAGTAATCTTTTTGAAAATATTTAAAATAGTCACCTAAACTTATTTTTTCACTTTTTTGAATTTCTCAGGTGTTTATTATTTAATTTTTAACTGATATATTTTTCTCGGAAAAAAATATTGGTAGAAAAAAAAGAAAATATAGGAATATAATATGTTCCGCACCCGTATAACGGAGGTTGAAAATAGGACTACAATGGGAAAGATTTCTTTTTCAATTCAGCTATAAAATATTTCTTATTACGTGCTGAGAAAGCTTGTAAAGGGATAAAGCCTACGTAAACACTGTGACATTGCATTACTCTGTTCCTCTGAATTCCCCTCCCTCCGCTTCAGGCGAACTGAAAGGGGCTGTGGAAATGACCCCGACAAGGATAATTGGACCTCCAACCAAGCCATTTTTCTACCCTACCACCCCTCAAGTGAAGGAAAGCGCCTCAAGCCGGCCGACTTGGGTGTTAAGGCAAAACTTGTAGACCGCCCGGAACCGCCCGACTAGGTACGAGAAGGATATAGCTAGGTCTTTTATGTCAAGGCTGGTAATTGAAAATTAGTTTTTGGCATAGATGTGATATCAAAAATTCAATGTTACACTGTGCAAAACTGAAAGTTCTAAAATGGATTATTATTAGTAGCGTTCTATACAACAGAAGATTGATAACAGCAATGGCAGTAAAAAAATGCTATGTTCTATTGAACCTCCCTGCCGGCCTGCTCATAGCCCACAGACGCAAGAAAGTTTCAGGAGCTGAATACTCTCGTTACTACAACATCAATATTGGAAATTAAACTCTCTTCATGCCTATAAACTTCTTTAAAACAACCTGTTCACTCTTCGCTATATCTGCATGTTTGACAAAAAATAATTATTAAATCGATTCAAGGTAGGTAATATATTTAAATTGTTGAGGTAACTAAGAAGGAAGATAGGCAGAAGATTCACGAGTGCGCATGGTAAACGATAACAGCGCCCTTCCTTGTGAAAATTGGAATTAAATATTTCGATTCCTCAATTTCCAAGAAAACCAACCTAAATAATGCCATGTTGGATCCTTGATGTGGAAATATGAATGATTCATTGTTGCATATTGTCTATTTCGAATATCTTATTTTTGTTTCATTTTTTAGAGGATTATGACAAGTACGTTAGGAATAAATCGATGGTATCTGCGTAATACCTACTATTCAAGATACCTCGAGATGAGAAAGATATGTTTAAAATGTTTTTAAAAACAGTTATCAAATGTGATTTAAATGAATTGCAAATTTGTAATATTTAACAAAATTTATCTGTTTTGTCTATGAAATAATGAAATTTTGTTTTACTTTTGTCCAATTACAGTAGCATTTGAAAATGCTTATAATATGGAATAATTCTTTTTAATTTTTTTTTTCGGAATTTTGACAGAATTATTTCCGTGTAATATGAATTAAAAATAATTTTAAAAGACATTAATTTATCTTTCGCTATTCCTGTCAAATATCATAACTTACCGTTACTATTTTTACTTATTTTCGACTTTTATAATAATTTAATGTAAACATTTTTCAAAAATTTAAAACCAGGACACACTTATATGGGAAAAATTGGGAGCGCATTAACGCATATATTCAAAATTAGCAAAAAAATTAATATGATAGTAGTAGTACCTTTAATTTTGTGTGTGCCTTGGCAAAAACTAAATAAAGCAGAACGAAGATGAGTTATTAATAAAACATATGCTATCCAACCAAAACCTGTTTTGTACCGTAAAATTTGATTTATACTTTTTTAATTTTTTTCTTTATATTCAGGGTGATTATAATTGAATTTCAACTTTCAGAAAGCTGTAAGAAATGAACCACTGTTTAGAATGGCTTGAAATTTAAGCTGAGTATGCTCGATGCAGGAGGAAAAGCATGGCTGAAGAAAAAAATAGTTCAAAATTTTAGCAATAGATAGCACATTACACGTCAGAATATTTTTTGTGGAATGTTAATTTTTTACTTCGGGCTCTTTGCACCTTCCATATCACTTTGTGAAATTGATATGTTCAATTTTCAAGAGACACTAATAATTTTAAGTGAATGGATTAATTAGTTGCTGGGAATTGTTTAAAAACGTTTTAGAGTAAGTGTCTATAAAATTTTTAAAACTGTTCCTGAATTGGTTTAATTTTTAAATCCGAATGAATGAGTGTTCTTGATTTTCCAAAGTATATTTGTAAAACCTGATTAGGACACAGGTTAAGTAGGGGATTAAATATGGTCTCTGCAACTTTTGGGAAACTTTAGATATTTTTTCGTACTTACAGAGGAATTTAATTTTATGTTTTCTTTTTTTCAAGGATTGTTACTCAAACTTACTCAAATTAAAAACAAGTATCGTTTAAGGGGACATACGCCTGTTAAATCTCAAAAAGTTGCGATTCTATGAGAAAAAACAATATTATTCCCCAGTCTTTTCTGAACAATTTAAAACACTGTCTAAGGTGGCGGGTTTTTGTATAGATTAAGAGACTGGTGAAAAATAACACTGTGCCTGGCAGAAAATGAACCTTGGTCAGCTGCTCGATACGGCAGAGTTATAAAAAAACAGTATAATTTGCCTTTTTCCTGTATAGTTGCACATTATAATGCTGATTGACAGGGAGTATTTGTATTAAATTTTTTTCTATAGCATGAAAGAGTAACCACCATTCTGCATGAAATTATTATCCCGCTCAGCATTTTACAATCTGATTATTTTTTATGGTTTCCTGAAGTATCTAGAGGTATTGTTGCCTTTTCTGTATTTAGGTGTGTAAAAAGTAAGTATTTTTGTAGCTTTGGAAACAGAAATAAATAAGTTCCCAGCCAAAAAGCAGATACCACCTTAACAAAGTTAGAAATCATGATTTGAAAATTTGTAAAAGCAGTGTTACCACTTTTAATATTGCAGAAACTTCAATATATAATTTTTAATTTTTATAAATACTTCACCGTTTCACATTTCAATTTTCTTTAAAATAAAGCTAAGACTTTTATGACTGGGCTGGTAATTGAAAATCAGTTTTCTTTTGTACGGATGTGGTACGAAAACCTGAACGTTTCACTATGCGAAGCTAAAAGTTCTAATATTGGATGTTTAGTAGTGACAGATACAGCAGAAGAATAGGAACAGCAAATAGTAGTGAAAAATGTACTGTTTACCCTTCCAACCCGGCGGCTCGTAGCCGACGGAAGCAAGGAAGTTTCAGGAACTGAATACGCTATACATACAACAATACGTAAATACAACATCAGTATTGGAAATTAAACTCCAAAAAAGCAATTGGTTCGCTTTTCGCCATATCTGTATGTTTGACATAAAGATAAATTTTAAGTCGATTGAAGGTAGGTAATATTTTTTACATGTTGATGTAACTAAGAAGGAAAATATTCAGAGGATTCACACTTGCGTATGACAAACGATAGCAATTCCCTTACTGGTGGGAGTTGGAATTAAATACTTCGATTTCCCCCATATCTAACGAAAACTAACCTAAAGATGTCACGTTGGATCTTTGATGTGGATAAATGAATGCTTTATTGTTGCATTTGATTTTATTTATTAGGGGACTATGACAAGGCGTTAGGAATAAATCGATATCTGCCAAATACCTATTATTCTAGATTCTTCGAGATGCAAACGTTATATCTAACCCAGATAGCAATGAAGGTTGCGGAATGGTTGTCATTTCACTTTCCATAGGCTGTCAGCGAAAGCATTTCCGCGCAAACCGTTTCGGAAACCATTGCCGCAATGTTTACATAGGAAACCTTTTTATGAACTACCTCACAGACAAGGTTTGAACGACAAGTCCGCGAAAGCATTTCCGCGCAATTCGTTTCGGAAATCATTCTCGCAAAATTGACGTAGATATGCTTTTCATGAAACACCTGTCCCATCGTGCCTAGCCCCGACCGATATAGTGGTTATTGCGTTTGCTTTCCAAGTCTAAGAACGCTGGTTCGATCCTCGCCTCGGAGAAATTTCAAGTTTTTAGGAACACAGGTTTGAAAATGGGGTAAAAAAAAGGGGGATTCCTCTCTGTAGAAAAACGGCTTCGGAGGGGAACGGCGTTCTATTTTTCCGCCGAAGAAGAGCTCTTAACAACCTTTTGAAATGGCATGAAACAAGATTGAAGAAAGCCTGAAACAAGCTTGTAATAAAAGCTTGGGGAAATCTTACTAAAAATCTTACAGAAATCCTTATTTCTTGTTGACTAGCGAACCCTTCGGCTACCTTTCCGAAAGGTTATGGAAATTGTTTGGAAACCTTCACTTCTTATGGAAACCTTTGTGACAACCCTTTACCCTTTCTGACGACAAGGTTTCCAAAACCTTTCAAACAAGCTTTCTTTGCTATCTGGGAAAGTGGTTTTAAAACTTTCATCAAATGTGATTTAAATAAATTACCAATATGTAATATTTAAAAAATTTTACATATTACAAATTGGTACAGTAAATGGATTGAGATGCATTATATTTGAAAAAGCATGTCAGGAGTATTTACTTCTACGCTTGCAGCAGTGGCATAACGCTTTGAATGAAGATGCTAAATTTCAATCTCCGAGACAGTTGTGCATGTTTTTCGCAATGATTTGTGTCTTTGAAGAAGTGGAGTTTGTTCCAGAGTTATGGGTGCATCATCAAGTTTCACTTTGTGAGGACTTTGTGCACCGTTATTCTGGACAGATTAGTCATCACTATGCACTTGCAGACATTGAGGAACTGCTTACGTACTACAATTTAAATCTTCAAAAACTGCATCTACCAACTGTAGATTTACCTGCAATTGAACTTTGATGTTGTGGAGGAGCAGGCTAAAGCTAACAGTTATACTACACAGTTAAATAGTGATCAGCGGAATGTTGTGGAAATCATATTAAGTACAGTATACAACTCTGCAGATACACCCAAGCGTTATTTTTTAGATGGTCGTGACGGGATAGGAAAAGCTTTCGTTTATTCAGTGTTGCTTCATACAATACGTGATAAAGGTGATCTTATTCCTGTTGCATTTACAGGTACTGCCGCAACTCTATTAATAGGGGGAAGAACAGCCCATATTATTTTTAACATTCCAATTGATTTAAATGCAACATCTACTTGCAATTTGGGTCTAATATAAAAGAAGCTGACATGTTACTGAAAAAAAGTTAATTGTGTGGGATGCAGCACCTATGGCACATGTCCATGCTTTGTTGATGGAACACAAATCTCACAAAATGTAAAGAAACTTTTGAGGGCAAACTTATGCTATTGGGTGGAAAATTTCGCCAAGCTCTTAGAGTAATTTTTAGAGGTTTAAGAACATTGACTGTTGCCAGCTCTTTAAAAATAACGCGCTCTTTGGTTGAAATTTCTTAAATTACATTTGACAAAAAATATTCGTGCCCTTGAATCTAAAGCTGATTTTTGTGCTTGGTTGTTGGACATTGGAGAGAAAAAGTGGCTGAACGATTAAGTTACCTTTGCAATGCTACCCTTCAATACTAGACCCTATACAGCAATTTTACAGTGACAGAGATTTTTCCAGCGGGAACCCACAGCAGTTTAAAGGTCGACGCCATCCTTACTCTTAATAATGAGAGATCCATGGAAATCAATAATAAAGCGTTGGAATGTATGCCGGGAAATGAAACTTTTATAAAGCAGTTGATACCTTCATTAGTGAAGATCCTCAAGATTAATTGACATTTCCTGAAGAATTTTTAAATTCTTTGACACCAACTGGTTTGCCTCCATATGAGTTAAAGTTGAAAATGGGTTGCATTATAATGCTGTTGAAAAGTTTATCTCTCTCTAAAGGATTATGCAGTGGTACACGCATAATTGTCACAAAATTGCAGCAAAACATTATTCAGGGAAAATCAATTGATGGTACAAAGTCATTTCTCATTCCTCGAATCCCTTTGATTCCATCTCAAAGTAACATGCCTTTAAAGTTTAAACGTATGCAATTACCCATTCGTTTAACCTTTTTATAATAATTAATAAATCGAAGGCCAAACTTTTGAAAAGATATGTTTGGTGCACAATGAGGCGGTTTTTAGTCATGGACAACTCTGTATTGATTTATCAAGAGCACGACCTTTTTAATTTGTTTCTGTGGTAGCTCCAAAATATGAAATATTTAATTGTGTTTATGAGGAAGTTTTTTGTGATTGATTATCAACTATATTTTTTTGCTTCAAATTTTCAATTTGTTTCAATGTTGTATATATTTTCTATCCGAATGGATTGAATATGCATATACCTGTATTCATAAAATTTATTTTTTCGTACAGCACAATCTTTTGAATGTGTTTCTGTGGTAGCTCCCAAATATGAAATATTTAATAGTATTTATGGGGAGGTTCCTGATGCTTCCGCTTTATAAAAGAACTGTCCTTTTCAAGGCCAAAAGATTTTATTCCTTCTTGATTGAGGTGAAAGCATTAATTTTTTTTATTTATTTATAAAATTATCTTTTTTATATTCATAGTGCTAAGATGTCACAGCACAGTCCCTTTATTAATCATATTAAAACTAATTTTTTCAGAATTAATTTTTAGAATAATTATATTTGTTTTCACTTTGAAACTCCTATTTATTTGAGCACTTTCATAATTTTCTTTGTAAGTTTATTTGAAGAAAAATATCTTTTTTGAGGAAAAAGAAATTTTATTCTGTGCCAGTTTAAGCTAAAGCATCAGAAGCAAAATAAAGCTAAAGCTGATTCATATATATATATACATATATATATAAACAAACAAGAAACAAACGAAAAAAATTCAAAAACATACAAGACACAATGGTAAAAAATAGACACAAATTATAATAAATTGAAAAATATCATGGCAAGCCACTCGTCCGCAAGACTGACATTGCGTACCAACAAATTTACAGACACACAAAATGCCCAATGGCTGAGTTAAAACGAAGACTTCGCTTCTCTCGTTACGCTATTGACAAAATGCAAGATCTAAATGAATGATTGTTGAATCAACTGTGAAAGAAATTTGTTAACTAACCAGAGAACTGAAAAATACGTAATTTTACCCTATTTTTTCGTGTGGATTCTGCTCGGATCAGTAGGTAAAAAGTTGGTCTGATAAACTGATTTCCTGATCTTTATGTGCATTTTAATTTACGTACATTTAGTTTTTTATGTGTATGCACATTTTAATGCTTTCCCGATCCTCTTCCAATAGCACCGTAGAATATTAACCCTCTGAGTGTTTCACACGTATTTCTACGTTGACCTTGGACAACCCCAAAATCGTTAAACACGCATTTCAACGTGTGGTCGAAAACACCCCGAAATCGGTTTGCACTGAATTTTACGTTCATTGTGAACTGTCTCTAAAGTGTAACACACGTACTTTTCCTAATTTCTTACCCCCCTTTCTTGGTTTGACATCTTGATTGATTATCCGGGGAGAGCACAGGTCAACACAATGAAGACTGATAAGGATGTACTTACTGCAAATTGGAGATGGCACAGGATCCGAAACCCCACTGTCCCCTGTGGTGTGGGGAATTTTAATGCTATTTGCAATGAGGTTATATTTCCGGAAGAATTGCAGTGTCGGATTTTTTTTTGTTTAATGTCAGCCTGGTTTGATGCTATATTATGTTTCAAGTACTATTCTTTTAATACAATTTATGTGATATAAGATTTTTTTCAATGCCTCAATGCTTTAAAGATCCATATCGAATGGTTACGTAAAATAAATATTGTGGTTTAAGTAAAATAGATTTTGTTCCAATACCGCATTCAAGCATAAAAAAATTGAAAGCCTAGGGGAAGCTAAGAAAATCTGCTATTTATTTATAGTTGAACAGTGTTCTTGAATCAACACATTTCACCCACGTTCAACTAGTTTTATGATATTCATGTAAACTTCTTTCATATTAATAATCTCCATCTACTCATTTTTCATTTATAAAAATAGAGTAAAATTAAATTTTTGTCAAAAAATAGAGCAAGTTTTAAGGTATATGAAAATGATGCATTATTTTTATTGTTTTATCTTTCAGATCAAATCGAAAATTTCAGTTTTACAATTATTTCATTATATATGTATTTGATTTTTATTAAAAAAATTAATTTTCAGGTTTTAAGTGTAATTTTTTTAGACTAGAACAGATTTTAACTTCATTATTACAACATTTAGAAAAATATCTTTTAAATTCATAAAAATTACAATGAAAAAATTCATTCCGAAAGATAATTATCATTTTATTAAATAATTATTAGCCGGAAATTTATTTTTAGGTCACTCTGAACTGAAAAAATAACGTACATGGAAATAAAAATTAAAGAAAGTGGAAAAAAATTTTATTTTTTACATTGTAAAATATTTTCTTTTTGTTAAAGGCAGGGGAAAATATAGTTTAGAAGAAAACGTTATCGACTAAATTTAATGTTTGGGTGTCTGATCTTATCAGACTTTTAATAATCTTATTATGAGACTGATAATATCTGCAGCTTAACTCTCTTACGTTTATTTGAATAATCAATGAAGATGTTTATTTCTTGCTTAAAATAAAAGAAGACAAAAATATTTCTCAGAAAATATTATACGAATACTGTATTTGCGCATTAGTTCCTTGAAGCACAATTTTTTTCCTGATGTGTTATTAAGCATTCTTCTATAAATGATTAAAACTATATAGCTAAATTGAATTGCTTTCGGTAAATGCATGCCAACTGCAAGTTAAATTTTCATTCATGCTCTGAGAAAAGAAATCCACTAATATATGTTAGAAACCATTGATACATCCAGATCCACTAATAACAACTTTGAAGACTGATCTTTCAGTAATAATAGCAGTCTCTGGCTTTGGATTATTTCAAAATATTACCGTCACCTGCCAGATCATGTGTTTTATTACATTATCTTATGCGTGCATGCTGTAATTTGTAATTTTTTTTATAAAATTATGATTTATCTGCTCCATTTTCTTCATTCTGAACTTTAATAAATAATATTTCAACTGTAAATAAAATATTTATTTTCTATATGTTTTGACATTTTTTATTTTATTTAACTTATTTGAAGAGTAAAGGGTCAGTTTTAAGCTTGTTAAATTTGCTTTATATTTTCGAAAAGAACGGTACGATACGAAACGGCCCCCAAACTTTTTTGTATTCCTCACCGAGAACGGCCAAAACATCTATGAAGTGTCACTATTTTGTCGTCAATTAACAATTTTTACCAATGATACCATTTTAATAACTTTTACTGATCTTAAAGAGCACGGGAATTTTGTCAGAAGTATTTCTTCAGTGAATCAATCATGCTATACCCACTGGCGGATTTTGTCAGTATGGGGACACAGGCGCAAAATTGCTGTGAGGCCCCTCCCCCTACCCAATGTCGAAAATTCATCTTCGGCTTAGTATTACGATATAGATCGAATAGGTTTTGAGGCCCCCTAGATGCACGAGGCGAGCGCCTCTAACACCTTTGCGAAAAATCGCCACTGTATATACCAGTCCTCTGCTACGACCTTTCTCAAACTGATTCTCTATCTGTTTATGTCACATGTTTTTCACGTACAGATAGACATAACCATCTGTTAAAAGCACTGTATCGGGAAACATCGTTGTATACTGCTGATACTAATCCTATTGAGAGTCTGATATTATCTGCAGCTCAACTGTGTAGAGATTATTTCAATTATCATTGAAAATTTGTATTTCTTCCTAGAACCCAAAACTATTTCTAAGAAAATATTATTTCTTACTTCAGAGACTGCATTTATGCATTGGTTCCTTGAACCATTACAGTTTTGCTGATTTGCTATTAAGCATTATTCAATATGTGATCAAATCTAAATGCTTAAATTCCAGTGCTTTTGGTAAATCTTATACCAATTCTGAGGTGAATTTTAATAAATGCTATGAGACAAGAATCCACTATTATGTGTTACAAACCTTTGATATATCCGATATTAACAAGCTTAAGGACAGTTCTTCCAAAAATAATGGCAGTCTCAGGCATTGAATTATTTCCAAATTCCACCATCACATACTATATAATGTGTTTTATAGCAATATCTTGGATGTGTGTGCGTGTGCTGTAATTTGTAAAGTATAATTTTTTATATAATTCAGATTTATCTACACGTTTTTATTTTCATTCTGAACTTGAATGGATAATTATAAAACTGCAAACAAGATATTTATTTTCCAAGTAGTATGGTATACATGAATGAGATATATAATTTAATTTTTAAAATTTTGTATAAAGAATAAAGTGTCATTTTTATGCTTATAAAATTCCCTTTATATTTAGTACGAAAAGACCCAAAACTGTTTTTGAATAGCACAAAAGGGAACCTGACTAATTTCGAATATGTGGTAGATTTTCCTCCCTATTCTTTCGATTTTACCAAGTTTGTAAAAAAACTATCTGTAGAAAATAATTCAACAATTTTGTACTTCGTACCAAGGCCCATTTTCGTAAAATTGATTGACAAAATGTTGATTGCTTTTACCTTCTCGTATACGTAGTATACAAAGAGAAAGTACTGTAATCATTGATTGTAAATTCGAATTTTGATATATCTCCTCGTTTTACACTTCGTGTTTCTGAATACGGTAACTCCTAAACGCAACCCTAATTGTAGATAAGGGTCCAATTTTCGTTTAAATAGGCTGAAAAAACTCTAATGCCCTGTCTAAACTCTAATATACCTTTCTTTTCGATAAAAAAAGTTATAAATAAAGAATTAAATTTAATTTTGAAAATTTGGCCACGGGATGCTCTATGACCGGTACTATAGTATAAAAGTTTCAAATTTTGTTAATCTAGGTGAATTAATTTTCTGTTTATTATAATAAAAGATAATATCTTGCGTGCTAAATAACGGTATATGTATACGTTATTTCTTCTAACATTTAGTCTAAACGTAAACTTTATTTTGAGAATTATTAACTCGTGCTCTTAACAAGCATATAGTACAAGTTTCAGTAAAAAAGGTTTGTAGTATTAGTTAATTTAAAACATTATTCAGGGGATAAGAAGGTTATTTCTAATCCTTCATATGTATTAATTATTACAGGCGGTTTTATAGAATACAGATTATTATGCGACTATCCATATAATAAGTATTTATGTGCATACAAAACGGATTAATCCAGTTAAACACTGTTTATATTTGTGATCGTTTCTCAATTTTCTACCTTTTACGGAGTACTAAATCAAGAAGCAATATGAAAACTTTTATTGCGACATCAAAAATTAGTAAAAAATAATTATATATATATATATGATTATTTTTTACTAATTTTTGATGTCTTTTTTAATTATATTTAATTAATTTTTAATATATGTATATTAAAATTTGAATATATGAATATTTGATTAATTTTTGAATATATGTATATATATATATATATATATATATATATATATATATAATGGCATTGTTTTTAATCCTTAAAATTTAGTAAATTAATTTTAAATTCATAGAATAATATGCTGACGAGTAAATAAAGTGAAGTCACGGATATAAAAAAACTACTAATATAAAATACAGCCAGCAGCTAAAATACAAATATTAATAAACGGCAAAAAATTTAAATCACAAAGATCTTAAAAATCATCAACTTTTCAACAACAACTTAGATATTCAAAACATGAAAAATAGGTATACGCGCCTAACCGGTGTGTATTTTTGTCATTTGGTGTTGTTGACACGAGCAATGTGCAGAAAATAGATCCCAACTGCCCATCTTGAAGACCTGAAGTGTTAATTTATCACACAACAGGTGGGCTCTCCGAAGGCAGTAAGGGCTAGTTTGAATAGGATCCTAGCTGAATAGAACGGATTCTTGAGGTTAGTCCCTTCGAGGGGTTGCTGATTACCCATGGATCAGAGGGGGGAAGAGACTGAATCCGCTGCGCTTTTGGAACATGTTCTGTTCGGAGGAGGGCGCACTTTTAAAACAGATAAGGGGTCTTCGAACA